>VZRV01003977.1:26846-49854 GCA_013398115.1 Falcunculus frontatus | reverse complement strand
CATGAGGAACCCCACTGGATCATGCCCACACCAACCATGAGGAACCCCACTGGATCATTCCCATACTGACCACTTCTCCTTTCGGCCCATCCATGCCTGGGGGCCCCTGGAGGCAGAGCTGGGATCTCCCTCTTTTCCCTGGTGGACCCTGGAGAGGAAAAGGAGGGTTCAGTCAGCACTTTCCCAAGATATCCCACTTTTCTTTGCGATTTTCCCCCTAAAACCCAACCTGGGCATCAGTAGAAGACACTCAGAGCCCCTCAGGTGCTCTCTGCATGGGATGGGATCCATGCCCTGGGAATTTTTCCCTCTGTCCCAAACCCACATGGTCCCAGACCATCCTGTTCATCCCTTGAAGCCTCCCAAGGCATTCCCTGAGTTTCTCCTTTAATTCTAGGAGAAGCCAAGGAGCAGCGTGGGTGGGAAAAGTGGCACCTCACAGCCTCTCTTTAATCAGTGTCTAAAAAAAATCCATTTATTTTCCCAGACAGGCTTTTCCAGGCTCGCTAATAACATAAAAAATTCCAGCCTTTTTAAATATCCATGAGGGAATCTTGTACTTTCGGCTCCCTCCTCCCTCCTGTGATTCCTTTGATTTATTTTTCATGGCGAGGCACAGCCTGGGGAGCGAGGGGAAGAAGAATTATCCTGTTTCCATGGGCTGGAGCTGGATTTAATCCATATTTTATTGTTCTGGAAGGACCTTTTCCCACCTTCTTCCTATAACCACCCTTCAAAATTCCTTTTAGAGATCCTGGTCATGCTTCCAGCGTCTTTATTCTGTGACTTTGAGCTCTTATCTCTAAGGAAAATGCCGATTTACTGAGGGATTTTCCAGGTAAAATCCAGCTTCCATAAGGCAGATTAGCAGGGAGAAAATCCAAGTCTCTTTGGGGGAAAAAAGAAAATATTTGGGAATTGTTTTAAAGTTGATTTTGTGATAAATGAGCGGATTAAGGAGATCAGGTGTCACAATAAAAATTGGGACTTGCTGGATTTGGGTTGTTCTGAGTGGTTGAGTTCATTCTTTTTCCTCTGTATCCATCTGTTCTTTCCTTAAATCCCATTTTTTTTGGTGAATTCCATGGGATCACACATTTTTTGTCATTCTGAAGAGCAGGCTCACGTTCTGATCAACATCTCCCCTCTCAGATATTGATCCTGCAGGTTTTAATTAATTAATTAAATTAAACATAATTTCTCATGGAATATTTGCCAAAATCCCATCAATATTTGATCCCGATGGAGCTGATGTTGTGTAAAAGTTGCCACAGGATATCAGCTTGGAAAAAAGTAGGAAAATCCTGCTGGAATGAGGCGGAATAGAGAGTTTTTAGTGACCCATCTGTGTCAGAATTCCTGCAAGGATCTGTAGGACAAGGAGACCTTGGAGACCCAGGAGAGTGGATCTGATGAGATCCAGACTCATTCAGATTTTCCCACAAAATTGGGTCAGAATTATCCCAAATTCCATCCTCCAAAATCCAAATTACAGGATAAAATTTTATGGATAAAATTTGGTTTTTCAGGTTATTTTATTCCAACTTTTCTTTTATTCTTGGATTTTCCAGGTAATTTTTGTATTCTTTAATCCAAGCCTGAAACTCTCCCACCAAAACCACGGAAGGAATTTTCATTTCCAGCCCTTTTTTCATTCGGAAAGTTCTTTATTTCTCCAAGCTGTCTCAAGAAAACTTCCAGGGCAGGGTGATCCTGCTCATCAATGGAATTAACATCTCATTTCCCAGGTTTTTTTCCTACATTTCCAAAGGTGCCCAACGTGGCTGGAATGCAAAAATATTCATTAAAAACAGGAGCTGAGAGGCACCGGCTCCTTCCTGAGCCTTGGCATCCTGATCCCGGGATAATTAACAGCTGGATGTCTTGAGCACTTGGAATTATCTCTTCATGGAGAGGTCACATGAAGAGATGGGAAAATAGAGGAGGAAAGGGGATGGAAAATCTCTGGAGAAAAACAAAGCAGGAGATGAAATATGTGGATCAAGATCCCACAGAAAGAGGGAATGTGGGAGAGCTCGGGAGGCAACTGGGAAGAGGTGGGAGATGGAGCCATGGGGATGCTTCAGGAGTGTTTGGTCACATGAGGGTGTCCAGGTGTGGATCCTTGTGGGATTTGGGATCTGTGGGATTCGGTACCTGCTGGGATTCTTGTGGGATTCAGAATGTGTGGGATTCCTGTGGGATTCAGGATCTATGGGATCCAGGACATGCTGGGATTCAGGGCCTGTGGGATTCAGGACATGCTGGGATTCAGGACCTGCTGGGATTCCTGTGGGATTCAGGACTTGCTGGGATTCAGGACCCATGGGATTCAGGACCTGCTGGGATTCAGGACTTGCTGGGATTCAGGACTTGCTGGGATTCAGGACCTGTGGGATTCAGAGCCTGTGGGATTCAGGACCTGCTGGGATTCAGGACCTGCTGGGATTCAGGACCTGCTGGGATTCAGGATCTGCTGGGATTCAGGACATGCTGGGATTCAGGATCTGTGGGATTTGGGACCTGTGGGATTCAGGACCTGCTGGGATTCCTGTCGGATTTAGGACCTGCTGGGATTCCTGTGGGATTCAGGACATGCTGGGATTCAGGACCTGTGGGATTGAGGACCTGCTGGGATTCAGGACCTGCTGGGATTCAGGACCTGCTGGGATTCAGGACCTGTGAGATTCAGGATCTGCTGGGATTCAGGACCTGCTGGGATTCAGGATCTGCTGGGATTCCTGTGGGATTCAGGACTTGTGGGATTCGGGATCTGTGGGATTGAGGACCTGCTGCTCACCTGTGGTCCTGGCTCGCCCTGTGGCCCTTGAGGTCCAGCTGCTCCGGCCCCTCCAGGCTTCCCAGGCCATCCTGTTTGTCCCTTGAAGCCTCCCAATCCAGGAACTCCTTTAGCTCCCTGGGAATCACAGGGGGTTGTAGGGATGGGGCAGTCAAACCTCATCCAAACACTTCCATGGCTTTGGGAATACGGAAACATCTTCCACATTCCTTTGGTGTGGGAGCTTTGCTCTCCACCTTTCCTTGTCCAGAAGGTGCTTGGTGCCATGGACTCTCCATCCAACTCTTCCCAAGAATTCCTAAATTCCCAGCTCTCCCAGCTCACCTAAACAGAATCCTTTAGTCTGTAACCATGGGAAGAACAACAAGGAAAGAGGAAGATCCCAAACCTATAAATTTCCCACTCATCTGCACCACTGACTTTTCTCCTGGAGCTGCTAGAACAGAAAATATTCCCATTAAAATATTCCCACTAAATAAGGAAAGAGCCACACCCAGCAGTGGTGGAAAACAAATTTCTGGGAGAAAAACAGGAGAGGAAGGGAATGAGAATTCCCTGGGAATGATCTCCCAGCTTCCAACAAGAGACTTGGTGAGGTGTTTGACCATCAGGGATCCCAAATCTGCTGGAGACAGGAATGTAGGAAGGGCCTGAGGGGCTGGGAAATGCCAAGAGATTTCATGGAAGCTTTCAGGATTATTGTGGGGTTTCTTTTTTTTTCCTTAAAAATTTACTGTTTTAACAGAAATCCCGGATTTTTTCTCCCTACGGAGAAGTACAAATTTAGACATGTTTTTTTTAAGGAATAAAGCAGGAAATTAAGGAATGCTGAGAAGGAAGATTGGTGGGGAGTGATCCAGGTGAGAATTCCGCAGGGAGATGAGATCAGAACTCGGGATCAGCTTGGAGACCTTTCCCATTTCCCATTCCAACCTGATCCACTTTTCCTGCCTCAAAGCATCCCAGGGATTTACTCTGGGAATGGTGGTGGAATAAGCTCTGACAATGAATCCCAGTCCCTCTAGATGGCTTTTCCTCACTCTTAAGCCAGCTCCTCCTGGGATTTTGTCCATGGACAGAGGTGAATTTAAGGAGACCTCTCTCTCCTGCCCTTTTCCAACTGCATTCCCAACCCTAACATTCCAGCCAGTTGACATTTCCCCTCTGGAAAGGGCACCTATGATGTGGAAAATGTTAAATTTTGTTAACTCCACCTGATGGATGTGGGATTTAATCCTTAGAAATGGCAGCGTGGTCGACACCAACCTTTTCTCCTTTCTCCCCAGGAATTCCCGAGGCACCGTCATTCCCTGAGGCTCCCGGTTCACCCTGGAAGGAGCCAAGATAAAATCATGGCTAATGCATGCTTGGCAAGGCTGGGATTTTGGGAATGATCTGGTTTTTCCTTGGATTAGAGTTATTTACTGAGTGTCACCTCAGCTGGGTCACTGGTGGTATTCCAGGAGAGGGAAAAATCCCAGTAAAATGGAAAGAAGCCAGTGGAACACCAGGATTGGGATGGATGAACTTGGCTGAGGAGGTGAGTAAAGATCCCAATCCCACTGTCCAAGAATTTTCACCCAATCCATTCTGGGTTATGGGAACAGATTTGGGATAACCCAATTTATTCCCTTTGGAAGAACCCAATCCATTCTGGGTTATGGGAACAGATTTGGGATAACCCAATTTATTCCCTTTGGAAGAACCCAATCTGTGCTGGGTTATGGGAACAGATTTGGGATAACCCAATTTATGCCCTTTGGAAGAACCCAATCCATGCTGGGTTATGGGAACAGATTTGGGATAACCCAATTTATTCCCTTTGGAAAAACCCAATCCGAGCTGGGTTATGGGAAGAGATACAGGAAAACCCAATTTATTCCCTGTGGAAGAACCCAATCCGTGCTGGGTTATGGGAACAGATTTGGGATAACCCAATTTATTCCCTTTGGAAGAACCCAATCCGAGCTGGGTTATGGGAAGAGATCCAGGATAACCCAATTTATGCCCTTTGGAAGAACCCAATCTGTGCTGGGTTATGGGAACAGATCCAGGATAACCCAATTTATGCCCTTTGGAAGAAACGAGCACTTTCCAGAGGTGGATTTGAAAAACTTTTGGGAAAACTCTTGTTTCCTCAAATGTCCCTCCTAAACCATTCCACGATTCTGTGATGATTCAGATCCTCACCTTTGCTCCATGTCGTCCATTCAATCCTGGAATTCCCGGTTTTCCAGGACTGCCAATTTCTCCCTGTGGATGGAAAAGCAATAGATGGGCTGTGAGGACAAAGAACCCCAAAAACATTGGGAAAAACTGGCTCTGGAAAGGCAAGGAAAGGGATAATCCAGGGGGAAATGACACTCAGAGATAAAGTCTCACTTCAGCCTGGAAATTTTACATCACTAAAACTTAACTAATAACGAATTAGACAAATTAACTAATTAACACTAATTTAACTCAGAACCAAGATAATTGGAAATCCTTAAAACTGGAGATTGTCCCAACTCCAAGCTCGCCTACAGGGAAATAGGTGGGAAATTCCCTGGATAAAAATTCTGTTACGAAGTGGAGCGGGGCTGATGAAATAACAAAATATTAATAATGATGACAACAATAATTAAAAATAGTAATTAAAAATAATAGTTAAAAATAATTAAAAAGAATAATTAAAAATAATAACCACAATAATAACAACAGCATTGGCTCCGTCACCAACTGCTCCCCCGTTCTCTTATCAAGCTTTCCAAACCCTCCATAAAAGGCCCATTAAGGCTCATTATCGTTGTTTACTGATAAGGGACTAATGGTGCTGATAAGAGCCCGGCACAACTTAGAACTGAGCCCAGGCCGTTGCTAAGCCACGAATCAGGAGGGATTTGGGCAGGATTTGGTTTAGTTTTTAACCCCAGATTATCACAAAGTTCCCTGCAAGGCTTAAAGCTTCCCAATCTGTGATTCCCTGCTCTTCATGGGCCTTCCAAGAGGGATTTTCCCAGAGGGAAAATGGGGTGGATTCCTCATGATTCCATGCATGATGTTGTCCTGGGGATGAGTGGGAAACAATTCTGGGAATGGGGCAGCTGGAGCAGGGTGGAAAGCTGGGCTTGGCTCACCTTGGTGCCTTTAGCTCCGGGAGCGCCGATCCGGCCTGGAAGCCCTCGCAAGCCCTGGGAATAAAGGAGATCACAGGGAATGAGGGGAAAGAGGAATTCTGAGGGTGCTGGAAGCTCTTCCCTTGGATGCTTCCCCATTTCTGCTTGTCCCGACCTTTATTTCCCAGGATCATGGAGTGGTTGAGGTTGGAAGGAGCTCTGGAGAACATTTCTCCAACTCCCAATCCAAGCAGTGCCATCCAAAGCTGTTTCAGCACGTTCCCAGAGATTTTGGGAATCTCCAAGGATGGAGATTCCACAGGATCTCATCCATGTCCTACCTTTGTCCCTTTCTGCCCAGTGTCACCAGCGGTCCCAGGGTCACCTTTCCCTCCCTACATGGAAGAGAAAAGGACAAAGGAGATGAATTTTCAGGAATAATGGGCCAAAATCCCATCCTTGTGCAGGAAGTTTTTTGGGAATCTCCCTGACATGAGGGAGAACCTGCTGATCCCAAGAAAGTGAGATCCATGAGGGATTTAGTGAAGGATTCCTTGGTCTGTCCATCAGCCAGAGCTACTGGGAACTTGAAATTTGGGCCTTGGTAAGAAACAAAGGAAAACTCAGGCTGGAAAACATGGGATAACTAAGAAATTTTGGGATATGGATATGCTGGGAACTGGAGAACAATTCCTAAAAATCAGGCCTGCGTTGGAGACTTCTCCAGGATTTAGGGAAGACCCTGAGGGCTTTAGGGAGTGGGAAAAGACAGGAATGTGGCATCTAGGAAGGCACAGAGAGGAATGTGGCATCCAGGAATGCAGAGAGAGGAATGTGGGATCCAGGAAGGCACGGAAAGGAATGTGGGATCCAGGAAGTCCCAGACAGGAATGTGGGATCCAGGAAAGAGCAGAGCCTTTTCCAAATAATCCATGTCCTTTCTGGCCACTCACCGGCTTCCCCTTCTGCCCCTGAAGTCCTCTGTCACCTTTGGCTCCCTTGATCCCGTTCTTCCCATCGAGTCCTGCTGCACCCTGCCAGAAAATGGGGGAAAAATTCATTCCAGAGCCTGTTTTTTGCAGGGAAGAGGGATGAGGACAGTCCAGGATGGAAATCCAACTGTAGGATCCCTCAGTCTGAGGTCAGAAGCTCCCCCAGGAACAGACCTGAGGTTGGGATTTAGCTCCCATTCCTCACCCCAATTCCATGGGATTGTAAATCCCTGGCAAATGAAACCTGGGAGGGGATTCATTTGTGATTCCAGCTCAAGGTCATTCCAGGCCAAGAAAATTTGGATGGGGATGGGAATGGGAACAGGGATTTAAGGAATGTGTGACAGCTTTTTTTGTCCCATTTTGGAATTTTTTGGTTTCTGGAGCCACATCCAGCACTGGGACCTTTTTTCATGGAGTCTCCCACTGTTCTGGTAGCAAATAAAGCTGCTCAAAATCCTCGTTTATTTTTAATTTTTAATTTTTAAATTTTTTTCCCAAGCCTGTCACAGTCTCCTCATCCATCCTGGCCAATTTTGATGGCATTTTCCAGCACCTGGATGTGAAGGAGAAATTGGATTTATCCCCACTTGGGCCTCTCAGCTCTCTCAGGGGAGAATGAATTGAGCAAATCAGGAACTGAACAAATGGAATTCTCTGCTTGGAATTTGTTTGCTGTGGTTGTTGGGAGGAAACAAATTCATTAAAAATAAAATACAGATAAAAAATCAGCACATTTGTGTGCCAGGATGTATCTGGATCAGGGAAAATCCATGTTTTTCCATATTCCTGGCACTATCAGGCACAAATATCTCTTTATGGGTAACTATTTATTGACACGATCAATATACAATTCCATCTGAGGACATAAATAAACTATAAAACCCATGGAAAATGGGAATATTTCTGTTTGCTGGGACAAATTGGGGGGTAATAAACCATTTATATGATGGTCAAATCCCACAAATCCAGGATACCTTCAAGTGCCTGGAGTTTTGACGGAGCTGGGAGCTGGGATCACACCAGGGACGGGCTAAAAAGCTTCTTTTTAAGCACTAAAAAACCCGACATTAATTAGGGTTCTCCTAATTAACTTTAATATTTCCCTTAATTGTCCCAAATGTCTCCTGTGCCAAGCTTTCCTTGTTTTCTTGTCCATGTCCAACTCATTTTCCTGCTTTCCATGAGATCCTGCTCGCCCTGGGAGAATCCCAAATGGTTTTAGGAAAAGTTAAACTCACTTAAGGATGTGCTGTAAAGCTGCATCTAAGCCTGGTCTACTTAGTCCAGGCAACATAAATAAGATTTAGACCTGGGTTTTATCTCTCCATAGGTGGTTCCCTGCTTATCATGGGCTGGAGAGCCTTTGGAATACGGATTGGAAGGTTTAAAATCGGGACTGGACATGGCCTGAAGCGGAAGGAGGTCATGGAGAAGGTGATGTTTTCCAAGGGCATGGAAAAGATGGGATAGGATGAATTAAGAAACAAAAAAATCTGGGGGAAAAAAGAGAAAAGGCAAAGAAGCTGAATGGAAATTCATTCCCTTGGATTTACATCCTGGTGTCGTGCCAGGGAAATCAGGGCTGGACAATAAAAGGGAGTAAATGGCAATTTAACGGCAATTACTGTGGGAATACTGGAAATGGCTCCGGCTCTTTGGATTTGGGATTAAAACGTGGCTGGAATTGAACTGCAAACACCCCAGGAAGGCAATGCAGAGAGGCTGAGTCACCAACCCTGTGACGCAGAGAAACCTTGGATCCTCCACTTCCAGGCGCAAATTCCCACGGAGCTCCGGGCTGGAGCCAGGGAAGAGCCAGGGAGAAGCTGGGAATGAGTTGGGACACCCCAGGAAAGGCTGGAATCCATCAGGATGCCCCCAGGGCGCTCCCCCGAAAGGATGGAGCCGTTTGAAGGCACACATCAAAAGGAAGATGAATTTCCAAACTTCTCCTAAAAGGTTTTCCACCTCCTGGGCTCGTGCTCCTCAATATTTGATGGGATGATGCAAATGGAGTCTCCACCTCGGAGTTTCAGCCGTGTTTTTATCCCTTCCCTGCTGGGTTTTGTCGGAATGGGTCTGGCCGTGATTATTTGCTGCAGTTTTGAGGATCTTTCCCCCAAAAAATCGGTGTTTGGGCTGGGAATTGCCTGAGCAGCCTGGCTTAGTGGAAAATCTCCCATGGCAGGGGGTTTGGAATGAGAGGATCTGGAAGGGAATGATCCAACCCTCAGCATTTTGGGATTCTATGTGACGCCAGCTTCCTTGGGAAACTTAATATCTATAATAAAGTCAAATTCCTGCTTCTAAACCATCCCCACTCCTGCTGAACTCTGAGTCTGATGCACTCCAGACTCCAGGGATTCATAATTCCTGGAAAACCAAAACAGGGAGCGAGAAATGGGGGAAAAGAGTATTAAAAATCAGAGTTTAGAGGAGAAGACTGGGTTAATCTGTTGTTATTTTAATGCAGAATCACAGGGAATAAAGAAGAGGAGCTGGAAGCTTTAATCTGTGATCCAAATGGGGAGTTAATGGGAATAACAGGTGGCAGTTGGAACATAAAAGAGGGAAATGAGGCAGGAATAGCAAAATAAAAGGGAGCAGAGCTTTTAGAAAAGAGGGAAGAGGAGGAGGAGGCGTCTGGAATATCAAAACCAAACCCGTTTGTGAAGTCAAGCGGATCCATTGAAATTTTCCGAGGAATAATTGCAGGGAGAAGACACAAATGCTGTCAGCTCAGTGGGGAACTTCCATGGATCAGAAAATCGGGAGAGTAAATGGATGAGGGTGCTGAAATCACTGCCAGGGAATTCAGCAGGAGCAGCAATTGCTGGCAATTTGTGGGAACAAAAGATGGGATTAGAGGGAAATGAAGGAAAATGACGAGCACGAGGCTTTACTTTAAAGATTCGGCATTGGATCCAGGCAGGCTGGGAATTCTTTCCTCAGGAAAAGGGGAAAAGAGGATTTGGGGAATGATGGACAGCTCTGGAATAACTCAGGGAAGGAATAATCAAAGTGGGAGCACTTAGGAGATAAAGTGGGACCTTAATTCCCATCAGGATCCTCCCTCAGGTGCATGAATGGATGGGAATAATGGGAATTCCTTAAATCTTCCAATAAAACCAGTGGGAAGTGAACCTGGCAGGATGTGGTGGGATGAATTCCAGCCGGGATGTCGTTTATCACGGATCTTCCAGCAGCGTCCCAGCTCGGATCTGGCTTTTGCAATTTTGGGAATTGGATGGAAAACCCAACCCCGCCTCCGTTATCTCAGTCTGGCACAGGCAGCATTGCTCTGCACCAGCAGAATCCCGGGATATTTCCAAAAGGAAATTCCTTTGTTTTGCTCAGATATGGATGGCAGGAAACCACTTTGTGGGAGTTATTATCCCTAAAAACCAGGGAAAAACGGGATGGTGGAATCCAGCTGAGCTCTCTGCACTCAGCAGACTTTGCTCTATTCCTGGATGGATTCACCCCATGGATTCAGGTGTTCCCTACAAAACAATTCCATGAATATCCTCAATCCAACACCTACGAGTGATGATCCCAGGTCTTGCAGCACATTCCGGCCTCGAGGCTTCGGCAAAGTGCTCAGAAGGTTGTTTATAATAATTATTAATAATAATTAATCAAATAATTAACAGGATGAGGGCCTTTTCCTCAGTGAGTAATTCCCAGTGTGGATTCCAGGCCTGTCAATAATTCCACAGCTGTGACCAGGAATCAACAGCGACTTATTTCTTTGGACAACCTTGGAAATTTGGAGTTTGGGCCCTTTATTTAAGAGCTGGATTTGATGATCCTGGTGGGTCCTTTCCAACTCCAAATATTCCATGATTCCATGATTCTGGGAGTCTTTGGAGCTTGGTGACTTTTCCACTTGGGGCGAATACACCAAAGGCATAAAAAACATTAAATAAATGTATTTTTTTATGTGATCCTTAATGAAAAATCATGGAATCCTGGAATGGTTTGGGTGGGAAGGGACCTTAAAGCCCATCCAGTTCCAATCCCATGGGCAGGGACACCCTCCACTATCCCAGGCTGCTCCAAGCCTCATCCAACCTGGCCTTGGACACTTCCAGGGATGGGGCATTCATAATTTTTCTGGGAATTCTATTCCCACCTTCACATGGAAGAATTTCCTCCACAAGCCATAAGCCCAAACTTCTCTGGCTGTGATCCCTGATATCCACGCTGGTTTTCCAGCAAAACCTCTTGGAACATGGACTTTGTGGAGAAGCTCTGAGTTCCCACGGCCTCTTCCCACCTCTTCCCACATTCCTGGCTGTGGGAGAAAATCAGGGCCCATCTCCACACTGATTTGGAAAGACAGGGAAACGTTTTCCAATGTTCCCAACTCACAGCAGATCCCGGCGAGCTCGGTTCTCCTGGCTCCCCCTGCAAGGAAAATGGGAATGAGTTACCTTGGGGAAGAGCTGAGATCCCTCTGGAAACAGGGAATGCTGTAAGAGCTCTGGAAAAGGGGACAAGGAAAGCTTTGAGGGGCTCCCTACAGCAGCAGCTGGAGGGGCAGTGGGATATCCCAAACATCCCATCTGGAAGACAACGGATTCCACCGGCTCTAAATGGAGCTTGGAGAACATCTCTCACCTCCCTCCTGGAATATTGACATTCCAGCAACTCCTTACTGACCATTCCAGCCTGGAAAAGCTCCCAGAGCTCTCTGCTCCTTTAAAATCTTTAGGACTCTCCTGGAAAAGCACAGCTATTCCTGCTTTTCCAGAGCCTCAATCATCCAATCAGCAATTCTGAGGAAGGAATGAGGAATTATATTCCATGGGAAAACTGGGATGGGATTTTCCACCTCAGTCCTGCCAGGACATGCCTCAAGTTGGGAGCTCACCTTCTGTCCCACGGGTCCTCTGCTCCCGAAAAGTCCCATCATTCCCTTGGAACCAGCTTCTCCTTTGATTCCCTAAAATGTTAAAAATCCCTGTTAAATATATTTTGAGCACCTACTCTCTGGAAGTTATCCATGGAAAAAGCCATGGAGATGACAGAGAAGGTGACCAAAAGCACCATTTCCATATCAAAATTCCATCCCAGGGGTTGGGAAGA
This sequence comes from Falcunculus frontatus, assembly GCA_013398115.1. NCBI lineage: Eukaryota > Metazoa > Chordata > Aves > Passeriformes > Falcunculus > Falcunculus frontatus. The sequence goes on along the minus strand of VZRV01003977.1, from coordinate 37,873 downwards.
AAGCCACCAGCGGGAGAAGGACTTGGCAGGGACCTCTGGGAATTGTTATGGAAAAGATTGGTGGGGATTGAAGGAAAACAGGCAGGAAGGGGGTTTGGATCCTTGGGATGAGCTCTATCCACGCCAAAAATCAAGGAGAAGACCCTGCTGGGCTCACTGGGAGTGGAGATTCCACTCTGTCCAAAGTCATCCAGATATTTGTCCAAGAGGAGATGTTTGTGGGTTATTTTATGGAATATTTTGAATGGATTATTTTTTATTGAATATTTTAATGGAATATTTTTATGGGTTACTTTTTATGGATTACTTTTCATGGATTTTTTTTAATGGATTATTTTTTGTGGATTATTTTTTATGGATTATTTTTTATCAGAATCCAATTGACAGATAAAATCAATGGAATTTTATCCTACTTAAAAACACAGGAACTCCCCCATGGGAGCATCTCCAGGAGTTTCCTTCACTTTGGGGACCTGAACAGTGGGATCAGAAAAGGGCAGGATCTGCCTGTTCCCAAATGAGATGCCCACCTTGGATCAAGCAATTCCCACCCGGACTACACCGGGATCCAGCTTCCCATGGGAAATAACAGGAGCTGGATGTGTCACTGCCATTGTAGGAACTTCAATTTATTCAGCCCTGGGTCAGGCTTGTGAAGCCAAAGCCATTTCCATAATATGGAAATAGGGATGAGTAGGACGCGGAGATGGGAGCTGTGACTCAGCCGGGAGTGGGAGAATTCCGTGATTCCTCCCAGGAAAGTGAGGCCGGGTTGGGACCTGGGATGAGCTCCCAGGGAGCAGAGGGAGAGGGAGGAGCTCTGCCACCACCCAGGGGACACAGGAGGGATACAGCAGCCATCCGAGCCTTAACAAGAGCATTCCAAATGCTCCAGGAGCAGGGATGGCTCCCAGAGGGAGAGGGGGATGTGGGAATTAAATGGTGACATTTCCTGGTGGGACACCTGATAAATGGGATGTGCTTGGTGTTCCCAAGCCCAGCTCAGCCCCCTCCTCTCCCTGGCAGTGCCAGAGTTGGGTGTGTCTGTGTTTTCCAGGAGGGAAGGGAAGATGCAGAAACTGGAGAATCATGGAATGGTTTGGGTTGGAAGGGACCTTAAAGCCCATCCAGTTCCAATCCCATCCATGGGCAGGGACACCTTCCACTGTCCCGGGTTGCTCCAAGCCTTGTCCAACCTGGCCTTGGACACTTCCAGGGATGGAATCCATATTTAGATGGCAAAAAATCATGGCATGCATAATTTTTCTGGGAATTCTGTTCCCCACCCTCAGTCCCTTCCCCACAGGCTTTGGGAAGTTCCCACCTTTTCTCCTACGGGTCCATCCTCTCCCTTCTCGCCTTTGTCTCCATCAAAACCTGGCAGTCCCTGATCACCCTGGAAGGAAAAGCAAGAATTAATGGATTCCAATTCCTCCTTCTTTCCTGGAAGGATCCAGCTGGATCCAAGTGCTGCTTCCCAGTGCTGATCCCAGGCAGGGAAGGGACAGCTTGGAAAGTCAAACTCACGGGATCTCCTTTGGTGCCTTTGTAGCCCTGGGGTCCAAAAATAGTCATGGATTCACCCTGGAGAAAGGAGAGACAGGGAAAGGGAGCTCATGGATCCCACTGGGAATGCAGTGATTAACAACAACATTAATTGGTAGGGTTAATCAACCTTAATTAAAAACTGGATCATGAATGTGCCCAGAAAACTCCAAATCCTGAGGTTGCCCAGTGACCTCCTGTCTCCAAAAAAGTTGGAGCCCACTGGCATTATCCCAGTGATCTTCTGGCTGGGAATGGAGAGCAGGATCAATCCCTGATGCCAGGGAATCAGTGCTGGGACAGATTCCATGAGTGCCACGTGCCTTTGTCACTCAGGGAGTTGGGATTTCCAGCTCTTCCCAGCTGTGGGAAGCGGCCATGGGCAGGACAGGGAATGGATCTGTCCGTGGTGTCCTGGTTTATGGATGCAGTTGGAGCTGAGGAATGGGAGTGGCACTGAGGTCACCCCTGGACTTTGGGACACCCCCAAAGTGTCACCCCCGAGAGCCCCAGGGACACAGGAACCCCATGGACACATCCCTGCCAAGCTCCTCAGAGAGTGGATTCCAGGCTATTCCAAGGAATGGTTCTGGAAAAGGGATGGCTGTGTCTCCAAAGGGATGAGGGGCAGCTGTGTCCCCTCGGGAAAAGATTCCCTTCACTCAACTCCCTTCAGTGGAAATATTCCTGATCCAGGAATTCTGCCTTGCTGGGGTTTTACCAACATCCATCAATATTCCCAAAATTCCGGCATTTTTTGCGCTCTATCCAACCCTAACCATAGGACCCTGCCCAAATTCTGGTTTAATCCACATTCCTGCTTCCCAGCTCTCTAACAGAGGCAGGATTGGGCTCAAAGATATTTGGGAATAAAGGGAGACTAAAAATCCTGCAGTTTAATCCAACCCATAGCACAAACCCTGGGATTCACGGAGTTATTCCCATATTGATCCGGGGGAATGAGAAGGAAAATGAAGCTGCAATCAGGTGGAACAAACCCAAGCCAATTTTTCCCTCCCGCTCCTGTTTCATCTCCGATTCCACCTTATCTTTTATTAAGGCATCCTTTGGAAAATGCATCCCACATTCCTTCGGCTCGGGAAGAGTTCCGAGGCCTCCTCACGAAGCAAATTAAGAATTGATTGGTCTCCGGAGCGAGTTCCTTTCCAGAGGAGCTTCCTCGGAGACAAATGGGCCTTAATCACGGAATATTGCGTGACTCAAAGGCGGCATCATCACGGAGCTTTTCCAAACCTCATTTTCCAACGAGCCATTCCAGCCAGGAAGGAACTTAACAAAACACTGGGCACGAGTTCAGTGCTTTCGGAGCATTTTCCAGGAGCACTTGAGGAGTTATTTTCCCATTACCTGCCAGGAGCCGGCTCGGGCTGTTGGAAATTGAGGTTGGATTTGGGGTCAGCTGCTTATTCCAAAAATCAGGGGGAATTTTCTTCCTGCCTTAATTCAGGATTTTTGTGCCCCAGCAAATCGTTGCCAAAATGACTTTTTTTTTTTTTTTCAGCTGATGCTTTGTAGGATGATCAAATTCATCCCACAAACTCAGCTCTGAGAGATGTTTCCAGTGCAAGCATGGAATCAAAAAATGGGATTTAAACTGGTGGAGACCCCCAGAAAGGAGAGGGAGAATCCATGAGTTGTCTCCTATAAATTTCATAAGCACAACATGGAGAGGATGGATCCAGGCTTTCCTTGGAGCCACACAATGAAAGGAAAACCCCAAAAAATCTGGAATGTCCTTACTCGTTCTCCCTTTGGTCCCAGAAGTCCCCGATCGCCCTAAACCAAGGAAAAGAAAAAAAAAAGGATGGATTATTCCCTGTTATTCCCTCTTGTGTTGCTCAGGCCACTGATTCCCACTCCAAGCCACTAAAATCTCCTGGAGCTGGAAGTCAGATCCTCTGGACCCTCTGGAAAATCTTTAGCTCCCCATGGAATGTTGTGTCCAACCCAAATTTATGGCACTGACCACAAATTAAACACCCAGAGAACTGAGGTGGTTTTCCCGACTCCATGCTCAGCACAATGTGGAATTATTGCTGGATTTTGGCTTCCCAATGGGATTCAGCATCTCCATCACTACCTCTAGGGTGGGATGGCATCCTAAAAATGAAGGATTTCCCAAATTTCTCCCTCAAATCTTTTTACGGAATGTGTGTGGAATAGGAGCTGGGGTGCAGAGCACACAAGGCTGATCCAGGGACTCTCCCAGTCCTTTCCCAGGAGATCCTGGGGTTATTCCCAAAGGCTGATCCAGGAGCTCTCCCACTCCATTCCCAGGAGATCCTGAGATTATTCCCAAAGGCTGATCCAGGAGCTCTCCCACTCCATTCCCAGGAGATCCTGGGATTATTCCCAAAGGCTGATCCAGGAGCTCTCCCACTCCATTCCCAGGAGATCCTGGGATTATTCCCAAAGGCTGATCCAGGGGCTCTCCCAGTCCTTTCCCAGGAGATCCTGGGATTATTCCCAATGGCTGAACCAGGGACTCTCCCAGTCCTTTCCCAGGAGATCCTGGGATTATTCCCAAAGGCTGATCCAGGGGCTCTCCCAGTCCATTCCCAGGAGATCCTGGGATTATTCCCAAAGGCTGATCCAGGGGCTCTCCCAGTCCTTTCCCAGGAGATCCTGGGATTATTCCCAAAGGCTGATCCAGAGGCTCTCCCAGTCCTTTCCCAGGAGATCCTGGGATTGTTCCCACTGCTTTAACAGGGGCAGCTGCTCCCCCACAACATCAGGGCACCGTGTGGAGAAGATAAGAGTTGTAGAGGAGATAAGAGTTGTAGATAAGATAGGAGTTGTAGATTAGATATCAGTCCTTACTCTTTGGCCTTTTACTCCCGGGAAGCCTTTTGGACCCTGGAAAAAGCCATAAAAAAAAAGTGAGGATCCACAATAACAGGAGGAAAGTGGGAAGATGGGAAAGTTGGGAAAGAGAAGCTTCCAAAGGGAGAGCTCCTTCCAGGGATGGGCTCCAGCATGGAAAAACTGCTGGAAGAACCAGCACAAGAGCTCCTACTTCAATCCTCTGTCCACCACCAGGATCTCCTGGCAGGTGGATAAATTCAGCCAAATTCCCTCATTTTGGGAATCCCACTGGGATTTTTGAACCCTCAACATCAAGGAAAAGCTCCAAGAGGTTCCTCTTAGGTGGAGGTGGATCCTTGATGGGGATCTCCAGAGGCCCTGGAGGCCAAGCCAGGATGGGAAGCACATTTGGAGAGGGGAAAAGCCATCGTGGTCATCCCTGTTTGTAAAATTCCCAGGAATATGCAGGAAGATGGGAATTTCCATCTGTAGGGACACCTTCCACTATCCCAGGCTGCTCCAAGCCTCACCCAACCTGACCTTGGACACTTCCAGGGATCCAAGGCCAGCCACAATTTTTCTGGGAATTCTGTGCCAGGGCCTCCCCACCCTCACAGGGAAGAATTTCATCCCAATATCCCATTTTTCCCTGTTCTATTCCAGTTTAAAGCCATTCCCCCTTTTCCTGTTGATCCATGTCCTTATTAAAAAAAAAGTCCTCTTCCTTTCATTCCATGAAAAATAACAGCCTAATAAATAATAATTAATTAATAATAAGGAGTTTATCCAAATTCCAGCTGTGATTTGTGTCTCCCCTGACTCAGCCCCCTCCAGCGGAACAAGAGCCTGAAATTCCTGCCCTGAAATTCCTGAAATTACTACAGACCTGATAATAGCAGGGAGGGATCAATATTCCAGGAGGGCTTCCAAACCTTGGGATGAGTCACCCAAATGGGCAAGGACATTAAGGAGCTCACAGGGTTTCCACTCCCTCATCCCATTGGAATTCAGGTTCCCAAATCTCTATTTCCCACTGGAAGAATCCCATTTTATTTCTCTCATGGCTCGTGGGGATGTTGCCAACCATGGATCTGTGGTTTTCCGGGATATTGGAACACTCACCATCATTCCAGGGGGACCCCGCATTCCCACGATGCCCTCGTCACCCTGGGAGATGGAGAGGGGCAGGGATGGCCACAGGCAACGAGGAATGTGGCACACAGGGAATCCCAAATCCACAAACCATCCCGCTGGGAATGGAGCAGGCGGAATTCCCTGTCTCCCTATCTCCAAAGGAGTTGTCCAACCTCTTTATCCCTCCATCAGGATTAGGGGCCGTGTGTTTTTATGGATTGGGATGAGCTGCGCTGGAAGGTCCATGGAGACCTTTTATGACCTCCTTGAGTTGACCCTCCATGACTCACCTGCCTTTAAACCTCAGGAATTGTCCAAATTCCAAAGAATTGAGGCCAAATTTAGGTCTCTCATATAAAGCCAACACAACCTGAGATCCTGGGATTTAGATTTATGCCGGAGTCGGAAGAGCAGAAACATTATTCCATCATTTCCTTTGGATAATGAAGCTCCAGCAAGGTTTACCCACAGCTGTTGACATTCTCAGGGAGTGTTTTGCCTCAGGGGCCTCATCCAAGAGCAGGTGGGGAATTTGTCCCAATGGATTGGGCTATAAATTCCCAATTTATTTGTGGAACAGCCACAGGAGCAGCAAATTTAAACACGGCCTCCGATTCCGACTCCGTCTTTGCCAGAAGGAGACCAAAACTTCTCAGGGATAGGAGGAAAAGGGAATTTTGCTGCCTGAAACCCTTCAGGAATTTCTGGAAGCTGCCTCCAAAGGAGGGTGGGAGGCTGCAGGAATCCAAACCTGGAATATTTATGGAAGGACCTACCCGAGGGCCAGGGAATCCACGGGGACCTCTCGGGCCAGCGGCTCCAACGCCGACTTCTCCCTGGAAAGCAGAGAATTCCAGAGGTGTCACTCGGAGCAGGGACATCACACCACAAAATTCCTCATTAGTTTGGCCAAGATTGAAGTCCCAAGAAGACTCAGGAGACCCAATTCCATGGATTTTCTGCTGCTCTCTCTGGAGGGTCCTCCAGCAACCATGGGAAGAAGGGAGTGAAGGTAGAATGGGATGAAGTAGGATGGGGTCAGGGATGAGGAGCCAGAGGAAAGCAGGGATTTGTCCCATTCCCATCCCAGGATCTCAGCTTGGGACCTTCCTGGGAGGGTGGCACTGACCTTGTTCCCTTTGGGTCCAGGTGTCCCGGGTATTCCCTGGAAAAGGAGAACAAAATAAAAGGGAGGATTTGCTTTGGAAGTGCTCAGTGCTCTCCTATCCCAATATTCCAGAGGGTGAAAGTCCATCCAGCCCAGATCCCTCATCCATCCTTCCCAAAAGGCACAGGGAATATGTCAAATCCACCTCTTTTCCTGGGGATCCCGATGGTCCAATGGGCCCAGGAAATCCATTCCGGCCTCTTCTCCCACGTTCCCCCTGGAAAACAAAACCCTTTGAGAGGAGAACACCTGGATGGGAAAGGTCCTGATTTCCCTGATCCAGACAAAAAGCAGGAGATGGTGATTTGAGTGTTTCCCCCCCAAAAAAGCAGGAATTTCCTCATGGAAAGGGTTGCCAGGCATTGGAAGGGGCTGCCCAGGGAGGTTTGGAGTCCCCATCCCTGGAGGTGTCCAAGGAATTCCTGGATGTGGCACTCACTGGGGATTTGGCATAGCTTGGACTTGATGGCCTTGGAAGGTTTTTCCAACCTCAGTGATCCTGGGATTCTGGGATTCCTCCATCTGTTCCCAGGGGTTAATGATCCCAAAATTCCTTGCTGCTATCCCCGTGCTTCCCAGTCACCTCCTCCAGTCACACCATTAAATTCCCAGGAAGAACAACTTCCTGGGAGCTCCACTCTTTTCTTTTGGAACCTGAGGATCATCCCATTGTCCTCATCATTCCCGTGACCTTTCCTTTTCCAACCGGGATTTGTTCCCACTTCCCTGACAACGTCCAGGCTCAGGGAAACCTGGAATTGTGGAGGTTTGACCTACAGGATCCACCTGGCATGGACAATTGGCTCATTGTGGTCACCTTGAGGTGACAAACATCCCATGGTGTCCCCTCACCTTCTGTCCTGGAATTCCAGGCACACCTGGAGCCCCTCTGTCCCCCTGGGATCCAGGAGTGCCAGCGTTGCCTCGAATTCCTTGGATGCCCTGAGCTCCTGGAGGTCCCGGGGCCCCTGGCTCGCCCTGGTGAGGGAATCACAAGGAATTGGGATATTGGGTGGGATTTGCTGCCCCTCTAAAGGTCCTGGAGAAAGCCTGGGATGTCTCCTTGAATTCTCATGACCACGGAATTTGGGACACCACTTCCAGCCCTGATCCATGAGGAGATCCAAGGGCTGGAGGAATTGTCACTGAACTTTGGGATGTCTTTTCTTCCCAAGTTTTGGTGATGAAAGGACTTTTCCATGGCTAAATAAGGAGAGAGCCTTTAATTCCTGACCTGTGGTGAATTCAAACGTCCCAGGGATCCCTGGAACTCATTCCCACTGAGTCCACAATTCCCTGGATTTTTTTTCCCAGCCTGAGGATGTCCCTGCTGGTTGCAGAGAGCTCAGCCCAAACCATTCCATGATTCCATGATATTTATCCTCTGGATCTCCCTCTGAAACAGCCCTTTGGAGGACACTTTAGAGCATTCCCTCTATCCCAAATCCTTCTCCTGCTTTTCCAGGATGATTTTGGTGCTTTCTCTTTGGAGCCACTTCCATGCTCCACATCCAGCAGTGGAAAACCAGGATAACAAAGAGAAAAATCCCAGGAAAAAAAAAAATCCAAGTGAGATTCAACCTCACCTTAAATCCTGGTGGCCCAGCCTGGCCCATGGGACCTCTGAACCCAATTCCTGGTTCTCCCTGTGAAAGGAAAGTCAGGAAAAATCAGGAATTCTCCTTCCAGTGTGAAGCCAGCACAGGGAGAATTTGGTTCGTGCTGTTCCATGGAGATCCAGCTGAAATCCCATAGTGCTGATCCCATTCCAAGGGTTCCTACAGAGCCCTCATCTCCTCTGGATGAGCTGAGCTGGAGAGACAAAGCTGCTGGGAATCAGCTTTGGAAAAGAGGGAGCTGGAATATGACCAGGAATGGCATCCCAGGACTCTGGGTCAGATTCATTCCCTGGCATTACTCATTCCCAAGGTCTCCTGTCCATGTGATCCTCCTGGAATCTCCTCCTGGAATCTCTTCCTGGAATCTCCTCCTGGTCCCCAGGCAGCTCTGGCCATGCCTCAGGAGGTGACCTGGACACTGATCCCGAGGTGGGAATGTGGGATATGGGAAAAGGAGGAAAAGATCCCCCTGGCTGGTGCCAACTTTGTCCTTTACCTTTTGACCTTCTTCTCCTCGGTCTCCTTTGGTGCCCTGTGGAATAAAGAGAGGATTCCAAGGTCATGGAATTGTCACCCCTGAGACAGAGATTTCCAGGGATTCTCTGCCTGGAATATGGGAAAAAAACCTGGGAAAATGCCCTAATTCCAAGGAAATCAGTGATGGGATGAGAGGGGACATCAAAGGCCCCTCTCAGGTCATTGTCTGGGTGAGTGACGTCAACCTCTACTTCAATTATTGGGGTTTTGGACTAATTTTGATATAATTGCTTTTAAAGAATTAATTTAATTATTAATGAATTAAATTAATTAATTATTTCTGGTATCAGGCACTGTTCTATCCAGTCCTGGGAATCTCAGCTTCTCTATAATTAATAATTTTGATGAGGAGTTTTTGTGTAATTATTTATTAGTAATTATTCATTAACAATTATTTATTAATAATATTCATTCATAAATAACCAAACAGTAATTATGTCATAATTATTATTAATTAACATTTATCAATTATAAATTAGTAAATTATTTACTAATAGATAATTATTTTCTATTTAATAACTTATTGTTAATTTATATTAAGAAATTATTTGTTTATTATCCTATTTGCCAATAAATTAATAATTATTTATTAATAAGTGATTAATTTTTAATCAATATTTTTGGTTCGCCCTCATTAATCCTGATGGGCAAAGGTTCAACCCCAGCTCTGTAATTCCTTAGATTTCATCCACTGATATTCCAGGGTTGGGATTGGATCCAGCCCCACCCAGGATCCTCTTGAAGGAGATTCCTTAAAATCCTTTGGAGCTGATTCCAACACTCACCTTCTCTCCAGGTTCTCCCACATCCCCAGGCTGTCCCTGCAAGACAAAATTCCCCTTCCAGCCACCTCTCTTCCCTCTTTTCCTCCCTTTTCCCAGGATTCCATCCAAAATACCCCTTTCCCATGGGATTCTGCTTTTTACCAACCCTCCCTTTCTCCTGAAATTCTGTGTCCCGCCCCTCTGGATCTGCCATCTGCTCCCTATAAATTCTCCTGGACCAAAGTGTCCATGAAATGAGGTTTTTGTGGCCTTTTTTCCATCCCTATCCTCGTGCCAGGGCTGGATTTTCCTTGTCCATCCCCTCTTACTTCTCTTATCCAGCAGAAAATGAACATCGGGAAACCCCCGTGAATTTTTGGAATCATAGAATACAGTAATTCCATCATTTAGGCTTGAAAATTCCTCAAAAATCACTAAACCCAACCTTTTTCCTTTTGTATTTCCTCCTGAGCATGGCGGATGTGTGGGAAAACTGCTGGAAGTGGGGAAAAAACCCCCAGGAAGATCCAGGGATAAAGGTGGGAATGTGTCAATCCCAGTTTCCATTGGATCTGAATGTCCTCTCCATGAGCATATTCCCAACTGCCTTTCCCTTTCCAGACCCTCTCAGCACGGGGAATTCTGGTTTCAAAGGATCAGGTTGGAAAAGCCAATCCCTACCTTTTCTCCTTTGTCTCCACGAGCTCCAGGAGCTCCCATTTCTCCCTGGAAAACAACCGGCAACCCCTTCAATCCCAAACATTCATCATTCCAAGGAATTTTCCCTTCCTTCTTTGGACCAGGTGGGTGCTTCCCTCATTCCTGCAACAGCTTTGGGCAAATATCCCTGGAGGAATCCCTGATTTCCAGCACCTGCATTCCCAGAACGGATTGGGAATGTCCTATCCTGTGCAGTGGGAATGCAGAGGGAAAACCACAAATCCCTGGAGCAAAAGTTAGGGATAAGTGACAAATTGAGGGTTTCCCTATCCCAGGATACTGCAGGTGTTAAAGAATTCCATGGATTTGAAGGAGATGGGAGGAATCCACAAAGGCCAAACCAACTGAAGATTCCAAAAAAAAAATTCCATGTTTGGATCAGCTGTGAAAGATTCTGCCCTGGAATTTCTGTTCCTCCCAATGGCAAAACTGTTGATTTCATCCTGAATTTCCTGATTTTTTCCTGTGATTCCTCAGTTTCCAAAGTGAGACAGCTCTGGGAAAATGGATCATTATCCCGGGAACGTGCATTAAAAAGTGGGAAAAGCACTGACCTTTGGGCTGTGGGAGAAGGGATCTGCTCGGCCACTTCTGTCCTTCTGCAAGGAAAAAATGGGATGGGATGGATTTGATGGGATCCATGGGATGGGATCCATGGGATGGGTTGGGTTGGGAAGGGATGGGATCCCATAGGGACGGGGATGGGATGGGATG
>VZRV01003977.1:0-26834 GCA_013398115.1 Falcunculus frontatus | reverse complement strand
ATGGGATGGGATGGGATGGGATGGGATGGGATGGGATGGGATGGGATGGGAGAAAGGAGCAGCTGCCTCCTCCCTGGGATAAGAGCAGGACAGGAGGAATTCCGTACCTTAATTCTCCTCGGATGATGAGGACCTGGATGTGCCTTGGATTCAAAAAGAAGAGAGGGAAGTGTGGGAGCAGCTGGAAAAACTTTTCCCTGAGCCATGGAAAAAACACCTCTGAGGAATGGGATGTGAGGAAACGAGTGGGGAATCCCAGAGGGAAACTGGGGGTTTCCAGGGATCACCAGGATCCTTTGGAGGGTTCCTGGTTGGATTTGGAGTGACCTCCAGGCTCCCGATCTGCTCCAGCCTGGATGGGACATCTGGGAGCTGCCAGGACCAAGGAATTCCTGAGAAATTCCTGAGGAATTCCAGACTTCTGGCAATGGCCCATTTTAACCCTGGAATTCCCAGAGAACTTTGGAAAAGGTGTGGATGAGCTTCTCTCATTCCTATTCCTCTCAGGATTGCAGGGTGAGGGTCACTCCCCACTTTCAAAGAAATCCATTCACGGGAAAACCATCCCGAATTTTCCATCCTTAACTCCTGGGAATGGGAATTTTTGCTCTTAAATTTTATAAAAATCCACTTTTTTTTCTATTTCTGGGATCCTGTGTTAAAGATCCTTGGGATTGTCCAGGTGTGCCAGGTTTACAACCACACCCACATGGGAATATCTTCAACATTCCAAGGGGATTCCAGTTGTTCTGTTTTCCCCCAAAACCAGCTTATTCTGTTCCCACATTTCCCTGGATAAATACATGGAGAAGGGTCTGTTTATCCATGGAAAATGGTTCCTGCAGCAGCTCTTTCCTGCTTTATTTATGGATATTTATCCCTAAATTTCCACATTCATTGTGTCTTTGTCCAGGTGGGAAAAGAGAGATCCACTTCCATTGCTCACCGTGAATCCAGATGGGAATTTCCGAGCTCCTGGAGCACCGGGAGGATGAGCTGGTGATGGAGCCACCAGGGAAGGGTCACTGCTTCCTCCTGGATCACAGGGATGGCTTTGGAATGGGATCTTTATGGAGTGTCCCTCGTGCCCAGGAGATCTCCTGGATCTGTGCCTTGGGATCGCGGAGCCATTGCTGGAATTCCCATTTTCCTGTGGGAAGGGAAGCAGAGCACCTGATATATGGACAAGGAATGGTTTCAAACCAACAGGGGAGAGAATTGGATTGGATGGGGGAAAAAAATTCCTTACCCAGGGAATGAGGAGGCCCTGGGAAAGGTTTCCCAGAGAAATTGTGGATTCTCCATCCCTGGAAGTGGCCAAGGTGAGGTTGGATGGGCTTGGAACAACCTGGGATTGGTGTGGGAGGTGTCCCTGCTCATGGAATTGGATGGGATTTAGGATCTCTCCCAACCCGTTCCATGATTCCATGAAATTCTAATTATAAAATAATATTAATAACAAGAAATCAAAATTATCTTTTCCAACCTTAAGAATTCCATGATTCCGTTTTCCAGTTTATCACCAGGCCACAAACCCATGGCCATTCCAAAGGAATAAAACCCCACCTAAAATATTCCAGCTTGGAACTTGAAATCCCTCCTTACTCCAGCCATTCCCAGGCAATTCCATGTTTATTGCACCTGGAATGTTCAATTGGAATAAACCAGGAATACTTAAAGCACTCAAAGTAAAGGAAATAATTCCTGACCTGGCTCCTAAATTGTTTCTGCTTTTCCATTGGAAAAATGAGAATATTCCTATCAAGAATATTCCCAGCACTTATTCCCTGAGCCCAATATTTGGGGAATATTTGGATCCGAAAGCAAAAATTGAATTTATTTGCCATAAAAATCCTGAAATCTTCCGGGAGCACAGGAAGAAGAAGGAAAAATCAGGATGTGGTGCAGTTATTTAGGGATATTCCCATTTATTTTGGTAGGAACAAAGATCTGGATTCACCTCCATTAATTTCACGGGCTGGAATTTCGAGATGGTTTAAGCTGGGAAAGTAAATCCCGAACTTCCAGGGAATGTTGGTGAGTGCAGCTCTATGAGGTTTTCAGGGATGATAATTCCTGTTTTCCTGGATTTTAACAAACCACGGGACAATTCCACATCATGGATAAAGAACCCAGCAAATTCCTGCCTCACAAGGGGTGGAAAAACCAATTTGGAGCCAATTAAAACTGGAATTCTGTACTGGAAAAGGATGAGGATGAGGAGAAAAAGGGATGAAAGAGGGATGAGGGATGTGCTGGCACGGGGAGAACCCATCCAGGGTGGGTTTTTTGGGATAAGGGAGGGAAAATCTCCCTGGGATGGCACCACACGGATTTTCCCATGCCTCCTTCCCGGGCACTGCTCATTTCCCTGGGAATGGCTCTAAAATGCTCCTGATTCACACAGATCCTCGTGGAAGTGATTCCAGAGATTCCAGACGTTTTCAAGACCTGGCTGAGGTTTGGAATGTGCCCTGGGATCCCATTTACTGGGAATTGCCTGGGGTAATGAAGCTCCTTTAATTCCGTAATTTTGGCAGTTTCCTGTTCCCGGAATGCTCCAAGAAAAATTGGGAGGCTGCTGCTTCCTCAAGGAATGATTTGCTGCTGACAGGGGAAAAAAAAAGGAAGGAAAAGAGGAAGGGAGAAAAGGAGGGAAGGGACAGAGAAAATGAGGAAAGGGAAGAGAAAAATGTAAATAAAAGGGAGAGGGGAAAATATTACTGCAAAAAAGGAAAGGGAAAAATAGGAAAAAGCCAAGATTCCAGGCAGGAAAAGGAAGCAATTGTGGGTTTATCCAGATGGAGATGAGGGGGATTCATCTGATTTAACTCTGGAAAGAGATAAGCTTAAATCCAGGGAAGCTGGGGATGGAGGAGCAGGAATTTTTCGGGATGATCCCATAATCCCAAAGCAGTGGCTCATCCATGGATGAGTATCCAACCCTGCTCTGGACACGTGGATCAGGGCTCATCCTGCTCTTCCCACGGGTTCCTTTGCTTCCAATTAACTCCTCCTGGGAATTGCTCCTGGGGGATGGAGCTCCTGGGCTATTCCAGACTCCACGAACCTTGGAACAAGTGGAAATTTGTGATTCCTGCTGCTGCTGCTGCTGCCAGGAGGAAAAAAGGCAGGAAAACCATCAGGAAAACCAGCTCCATTCCCTCCTTGGCATCTCCAGGATGCGGGAGCACAGGGAGAGAGAAGCTGCAGCTCTTTCCCTGCCTTTGGAATCTGCTGTTCCCTCCTCCTGGGGATAAACAGGATTTTACTCCAAATGCAAGCAAGGAAAACATCCTTGGGATGCAGATCCTGTCCTGCTGAGGGGGTTTGGAGTGTCCTAAAAAATCTGTGGGAGTTATTCTATGTTCCCAAAGCTCCTGATAAAATGGGGATCAATGGAGACACTGATGGTGGAGCTGCTGGAGAGATTCCAGAGGAATCCATGGAGCTGCTCCCAGGGCTGGAGCCCCTCTGCTCTGGAGCCAGGCTGGGAGAGCTGGGGGTGCTCACCTGGAGAAGGGAAGGATCTAGGGAGAGCTCAGAGCCCCTTGCAGGGCCTCAAGGGGCTCCAGGAGAGCTGCAGAGGGACTGGGGACAAGGGATGGAGGGACAGGAGCCAGGGAATGGCTTCCCAGTGCCAGAGGGCAGGGATGGATGGGATCTTGGGAAGGAATTCCTGGCTGGGAGGGTGGGGAGGGGCTGGGCTGGAATTCCCAGAGAAGCTGTGGCTGCCCCTGGATCCCTGGAAGTGTCCAAGGCCAGGTTGGACATTGGGGCTTGGAGCACCTTGGGATAGTGGAAGATTCCCTGCCCATGGCAGGGATGGAATGAGATGATTTTCCAGATCCCTTCCAACCCAAACCATTCCATGACCCTAAAAACTGAGGGATTTGGGCTCCTTTCTCTGTACTTCTCCAGCTGAAGCATTCCCAGCAAAGGGGGGATCAGGAAAAGCAGAGCCCATGGATGCTCCTGGCACATCCCGGTGTCTCCAGAGCCACAATTCCCATTCCAGGTTTTTGTGTTTGAGCCGGGAGCCCTCTCGTGGCTGCTGAGCCATTGTTAATTCCAGCTCCATGATTAACCCTGGAATTTATTCCTGACCCAGGGCATGGATAAAGGGATGGGAACAGCGGGAAGTGTTCGGCAAACCGGATAAAACAGCGGAATTTCCTGGAGCAGGATTTTCCCACTTGGAATTATTCCCTTCTTGCTATCCCAAAAAATATCCTTGCTCACGCTGTTCCTGCACCTCCAAGGAAAATATCCAAGGGATTTTTCCCTTCACTTTGCTGTCCTGCCTCTGGGTATTCCCAAGAATTCCGTAGAGATACAAAGATATCCAAACTGGAGGCTGCTGGATTTGGTGCTTGGCTCTGGATCAGGATTTGGGATGGGAATCTCTGCCCAGGAAGGCAGGAAAACAGAGGGAAATGGGATTTTAGGGATCACAGAAAATCCCCAAATTCCTTCTTAAACCCTAAAATCTTCCTCTTTAAGTGAGTCAGATGCTCCAGAGCACAGCAGGAATATCCTGGAATATCCTGAGACATCCATGGAAAGCAGGAAGGAAAAGGAAATGTCTTGTAGGGGACATATTTTGAATTCCCTGTTTGGAGTCTGCATTATCCCTATTTTAAAAGTCTTGGGAACCATCAATTCTTCAGTCAACCAATCCCAAAAAATATAAGGATGGTATGGCCAGATGGGATCAGATAAAAAGGGACTATCCTGCTTTTTTTCCCCCAAAAAATGTGGAATTAACCACCAAAACATTTCCCAAAAGGCTTTTCCTCACTCCCATCCTGCCCATTCCAGGAGTTCCTTGGTGTTCTCCAGGGATTTGGAGACTCAGATTTGCATCCCAGCCCCTCCCAGTCCATCACTGGTCTGAAATCCTTGGAAAAACCTACCTGGCTGGTGTCCTGCTGGGATTGTCCTTCCAGCCTCTCCTCCAAGGGCTGGAGGAGCTCCAGGGAATGGTTTCCCTGCAGATGTTCTGGATGTGGTGGGGGCACAGCCAAGCTCTGCAAAGGGGAATGGATAAATGCTGACAAAATTCCATTAATTCCCAGAAAAAATGGGGGGAAATGGACAGCAGGACCCTTTCCCAAGCCCTGATACCAATCCGTGCATCCTTATCCTTTCTCCAACTCAGTTTCCCATTAAAACAGGGGAAAACCTCAAAATTCCAGTGATCAAGCTCTGGGAATTATAACTCCTTTGCATCCATCCAATCAGCACCAATGGAAAAGGAAGGATTCCCTGTGGGATGGAGGGATGCTCTGATGGTCCCAAATCCTCTTTTCCATTTTGGGTTGGGCTCCCAAAGCTCAACAGAGACAGTTTTGGGGTCTCTGTATCCCAAATCCCAAATTTTCCTGGCTCCAGGATCGGGTCTCTTGGTGCAAACCTCCCCTCTTAAGCCCCTAAAATGCCCTAATCCAGCTTGGAAAAATCTGGGAAAAACCTGAGGACACGGGTGGAGCCTGAGGCTGAGGTGAGATGTCCTGTCCCACCTTGTCCATGTCTCTGAGGAATTGGATCATCCTGATCCAGCCACAGAGGGAGATAAAACCCCAGGAGCTCCAACCAGGAGGTCCAGCATGGAGAGATGCCTTGAAATTGTGGATAAATTCCGAATTCCCGTAAATATGAGCTGTTAATCAGGATGCAGGTGGCTGGAATTAGTCTGGTTACTCCCAATAAGGGCTCTGGAGTTACAGAATCATGGAATATCCTGAGTGGGAAGGGACCCACCAGGATCATCCAGTCCAAGCCCTGGCCCTGCTCAGGACATCCCAATAATCCCACCCCGTCCCTGGGAGCATTGTCCAAAAGCTCCTGGAGCTCTGACAGTTCCAGCATGGACAATCCCAATCCATCCTGAGAGTGAGATTGGATTCATCCCTGCCAGGGCAGGATCCATGGAATCCCAGGATGGAAAAGAATTCCAGGACCATTGAGTCTGAGCTGTTCCCGATGCCCACCTTGTCCCCAGCCCAGAGCTCTGAGTGCCACCTCCAGGTGTTTCTTGGACACCTCCAGGGATGGTGACTCCAAAGCTCCCTGGATAGCCCCTCCCAAGGCCTGACCACCCTTTCCATGAAAAATTTTTCCCAGTTTCCGCCCTGAGCCTCCCCGGCTCAGCCTGAGGCTGTTCCCTCTCCTCCTGTCCCTGTTCCCTGCGAGCAGAGCCCGACCCCCCCCGGCTGCCCCCTCCTGTCAGGGACTTGTGCAGAGCCACAAGGTCCCCCCTGAGCCTCCTTTTCTCCAGCCTCAGCCCCTTTCCCAGCTCCCTCAGCCTCTCCTGGGGCTCCAGCCCCTTCCCCAGCTCCGTTCCCTTCCCTGGACACGCTCCACATCCTTCCTGATTGGAAGATCCCAGAATTGGACACAGCAAAAATCCCAATTTCATCTTTCCTGCTGTTTATTTTCACCTCAGGGAATGCTCCAGACTGTGGCACCTCCAGAGCCTCCAGCTCCAGGCTCTGTCCTTCTCCTGTCACCTCAGTGCCAGCTGGGACACGGTGGGATGTGTCGGACACCAGTGGATCCTGCACCACCAAAACAAGGGATTGGTGTGACAGTGACAGCCCAGAGCTCCCAAGATGCACACCCATGAGGAGCTGGATCCTGGTGGCTTCATTCCAACCTTTCCCAACCTTCCAGCACCCTCTGTCCCCCTTGGTGACATTTCTGAGCCAGGATGGGGCGAGTGGGCAGCAATTCCTTGCTGGCCACATCCAAACTTTCCTTCCAAGGAATCCTCCTCCCTCCCCGCAATCCCTTTTGCTCTTGAGACCCCACTCGTGACCCCTTTTGGTGCTTGAAGCCCCACCCCCACCACTCCAAAAGCTCCCAGAGGGCACAAGGACACTTTGGTGGCTTTGGGAATGGCTTCTATGGACAACAAAGCGTGACTGATTCCTTTATACTCATTAAAAAATGAATGATTTCCATCCCTTTATCCCCAAGATCCCAGATCCCAGTGCCAGCCACAGCCTCTCCTGAGTCACCGTGACCTGCTCGATGACAGAGGTAACCCTGATGCCTTTAGTGGCTCATTCCCATCTCCCTCATTCCCTGGAGGTCCATCACCCTGGGCAGGTGACACTACTCACGGTGACAGGCACGGCTTCCTGGTTTTCCTTGGAAGTTTTGCTTGTCCTGGAGCCCCCCCGGTGCCACAGGAGCCCATCCAGCCCATCCCGCAGGATCGCGTTGGAGAGGTCCCTCAGCAGCGCCAGCTGGAACCAGTGCACACCAGTAAGGCAGCCCAGTGCCACCCTCCTGTCCCCAACATGTGACAATCCAAGTGAAGCCATCCCAAAACCAAGGAATGATGGATTTCCCAGGGGCTCACAGGGCAGGGACAGCCAAGGGATGGTGTAAATACAGGTTTGGGATCAAGGAGCTGATCCATGGAGCTTTTGTGGGGTTTCTCCCCATCCTAAATAAAACCACCGCATTTGTGGCCTTTTAGGACTTCAAGGGGACCTTAAAAAGAGGGAGAGTGGCTTTTTCCATGGGAGGATGGGGATGAGACATCAGGAAAATGTTTTAAACTGAAAGAGGATTTAGGTTGGATATTGGGAAGGAATTTTTGGCTGAGAGGGCAGGGAGGTGCTGGAATGGAATTCCCAGAGAAGCTGTGGATGCCTCTGGATGCCTGGAAGTATCCAAGGCCAGGGTGGACGGGGTTTGGAGCAACCTGGAATGGTGGAAGGTGTTGAAGTTGGAATTAGAGGGGCTTTAAGGTCCAAGTGTTGCTGTCAAAGGGACCTCAGAGTCAGTACCCACCCCATAAAATGGCAGCAGAGAAGCTGTCCTAGAAATATTTAAATATAACCTGGAAAAGGAAATGGAATGAACCTTCCTGGGAATGCTGGGGAAGCAAATGTCACCTCTGGAATTCCAGAGGGAAGAGATGGAAAAGCCAAATTACAACCCCTGGTCTGGAGGAAGGACAAAGGCTCTCCTACCTTGATCCCGTACGCTTCAAAAAGCCTCTCCAGGTCCTGCAAGGGGAAAGAAGGGTCCCAACTTCTCCCCCTCTGCTCTCCAGGAAGTTTCTCCAGGAGGTGGCTGATGCCCAAGGGGACACACATTGGGTCCCCTTTGCCATCCCAACCCAGCCAGAGAGGGAGGTACTTCCAACATTTATATGGAATTTAATTTTGATTTATTTACCTTCATTTCCACTCCTTTTCCTGGTGGGCCGGGTTCTCCCTTGGAATAAATAAGATCAACTCATTAATTCCATCATTATCTCCAGGAGGAGCAAGAGGAGGAAGGGGAATAATTCCATATCTGGCCCTTCCTCTGCCACCAGTCCATAATCCCGGACAAATCCCATTAAGGGGTTGAATCCCACCCTGCTCCATGGGCTCCTTCCCTCCTCCAGTGGACAAAGGCACAGCCGGATTTTGTAGGGAAAGCTTGGCCCATGAGCACCACCCAACTGAAGTTTGGGCCAGAGCTTTGCTCCATCCCCTTCTCCACCTCTTGCCCACGGACAAAGTGTGGAAGAAGAAAAGTTTTTGAGGTCCCTCAGTGCCACCAGTGCCACCAGTGCCAAGGACACCAAGGAGGACAATGGTCAAGGTGTCCCCATGGTCAGTGGTCCCCTCTGGAGGTGGCCATGGTGCTGGTGGCCCCACACGTGGCCTGGTCCAACATCTCCAATGGGATGGGCTCCCACAGATGGTCACACTGATGGAATTCCATCTCCAGGTGGGAGATCTTGGATCATGCACAGATGAAATTGTGGATGAGCTGCAGGGGTTGGGGAGGTCCAGCCTGGAGGCTCCTGGGGTGAGGAACATCTGCTGAGGTGGGGCTGAGCTGCCTCTCTGAGGGGCTTCATTTCACTGAAATCTGAGTTCGGCATTGACAGATTCCGGTGGAATGAAGGGCACCAGGAAGGCCCCGATGGCATCTCCAGCCAAGGTGTGCCAGGGAGAACTTGGAATGCCTGTGCCCTGGATAAATCCTTGCTTTTCCAAAGGTCTGGATCTCATGGCAGCCAGGAGATCTCCCTGTCCTGGTGCTGCTTCCTGCAGCATTTTCCTCTCCATTAAGGAAGGAGTTGTTCCCACCTTTAAAGATCTTGGATGTGTGGGATCTGAAGCCATTCCTCCTTCCACCCCTTTCCATGTGCTCTTCAACTTGCAGGAGGAGGAAAGGAAGGAACCATCTGTGAACATCCCAGAAATTTATCCCATTTGGCTCCTGAAGAACATTTTTCTTCCTAAAGAAGCTCCATGGAGATGTGGGACCACGACCCCGGCATGACCACGAGTTCCTGAGCCCATCCCAGGAGCTCTGCTTCGAAATCCCAAACTTTTGGGGGTTCAGAGGAGACCTGAGCCAGGTTTTCCTCCCCTCTGACCAGCCCAAGGTGGTGGCACCACCACAAAAATATCCCCATGGACTCAGGACCTACCTTTGGGCCTGGGGGGCCTCTTTCACCTCTCAGACCATCCTTCCCAGGATATCCCTGAAAACCAGCAGGAATGTGTTAGTTCCCCTCTAAAATTCCCATTTCCTGTGTGCTCATCCCAAACTAACTCCACCTTTTCTGGAGGGACCAACCAACCCCTTCTTGTGCCTCCCTAATTTCCATTTTTAAGGTAAATTTGGAGCAATTCTGCTTTTCACTTGAAGCTTAAGCTCCAGAAGGGCTCCTATTCCTGGGAGTTTTTCCTGCTTTTCCTTTCTCCATTGCTATCCCACCTGGAATAATGGAATTACCTCTTGTACAACCCAAATTTTGCCTTTATTTCCCTGGCACCACATCTTGGCTGAGGAAGAAACACCGTTCCTTTGGAAAAACCTGGGATTGGATCTGTTTTGAGCTGATGGATCCATGGGGATATTCCCGGCAGCTTTTCTCCCAGTCCCACTTTTCCTGTGACTCAGGACATGAGTCCTGCAGGGAAATCAGGAATTTGGCAGGGCTGGCTGCAAAGGATCCATCCAAAGACATCTTTTCGACCGCTAAGAATGAGTTTTTCCTCCCAGCACAATGAAATATCCCAGGAATTGCTGCTCTGCCTCGTGTCCTTCTCTGTCCCCACAAAATAAACAGCAGCAATAAGTAAAATGAAAAAGAAATAAATAATTAAATTAAACTAATTAAATAATTAAATAGAATAAATTAAAGAACTAAAGAAAATAAATCATTGAATAAAGTAAATTAAATAATTAATTTACAAATTTAAACTCCCAATTCAGGAGTTTAAGGGAGAAGGGTGGGAGAGAGGTGAGGAGCTGCTTTGATATTTTTGAGAATCTCCCAAATAGGATTTAGGTAAAGTCATGAGAAACTTGGCAATATTTTCCCTGATTTTTTTCCATGGAGATGAAAAAAGGATGGAGTGCTCAGATCTCTGCTGGATCCATCCAACCCCAACCCGAATAAATAAATACTATTTATTTATAATGCTGGGAATAACTAAAAGCTCTCCCAAAATCCACCCTCTCCCAGTTGCTCCTTCAGGGATTCCTTACATCCTTCCCAGGTTCTCCTGGATCTCCTTTCATTCCCTGCTCTCCAGGTCGTCCTGGGAGTCCAGGAGGACCCTGCAAGAAGAGATTGAGAGAAAAAAATAACAAACAGAGCACAAAAAGCTCAGAAAAGGAAAATAGCAAGAAAAACGTTATTTTTCCCACAAAAAAAGGAATATTTGGAAGTGGATATTTCCAAGTGAGGGCTCCCATTGGGATGGAGAAGGGAATCAGAGCAGCCCCACCACTCTCCAGGGCAGGAAATGATAATAATAGTGAGAAAAATGGAATTATTACCCTGAGTCCTCTCACTCCTGGCTCTCCAGGGACTCCAGCTTCTCCCTAAAAGACAGAAGCAGCTTTCCAAAGGTTTTTCCATCAAGTGATGGGAATTTTATTGCACTTACACTTGGAGGAAATGGTTTAAAGGGAGAGAACCGAGTCCATCAACCGTTCCAAGGGCTCTAATGGAGGTTAAATCTCTTTGGCACTGCTTAATACTTGGAAAACTGGGATAGAGGCAGGTTTTGGGATATCTGGGATGTCTTAAATTAGGGATGGTGTTTTACAGCATTCCCATAAACAAGGAAAAAGGGGCACAAGGTGTGGGGGTGACTGGAATATTTCAATTTAGGGGTAGGATGAGGTGATTGCCACCAAATCCCACTGTTCTGAGCTCCAGGAATGTTTGGATAACGCTCTCAAGGACAGGGTGGGATTGTTGGAGTGTCCTGTGCAGGGCCAGGAGTTGGACTGGATGATCCTGGTGGGTCCCTTCCAACTTGGGATATTCTGGGATTCCACTCATGGCACTTTGTCTTCTGCATCTCCCAGAAAAAAATTGATTTGTGTTCTTTTATGGCCTTGCTGTTCCAGCCCTTTGGAATGTGAAATCCAAGATAAAAGAAAGGTGAAGAGGATTCTCCACAGTCTCATTTAAGGACAAATAAACAGGAAATCAAATGAGCAGGGATCAACTTCAGGACAAATCCAAGGGTTTCATTTTCCAGCTGCTGTTTTCCTGGCACCTCGGGAAGGGGTGGGATCACCTCGGTCCCAGAGGAGCCTTTCCTCCCTGGTTCTCCCTACAGTGCAAAAGCACTGAGTTTTCCCAAGTTTTTCACCTTCATTTCCTACTCAAATTCAGAGCTCTTGTTTGGGAATCACCACTCCAAAGTCAGGGCTCTCGGAATGTAGCTGCTTCCTTTTTTCCAAGATTTCCCTGGCTGATCCTATTCCACTTGATGTCCAGGGATCAACCCTGGCCTTGGAGAGCTGCAGAAAGCTCTTCACTGACTGTGGTCAGGTGAGGTTTTCCAGGATCCAAGTAGGGAATTCATGGGAAGTTGGGAGGAGACAGAGCCAGGACAGGTGATCCAAAGTGACCACAGGGATAATCCAGACCAGGTGACATCAAGCTCAGTGTACAAAAATGCAGTTTTCCAGAAGCCATCAGGATGTTTTTGTGAGGGGCCATCTTCTTTTGTGAGGGGCCATCTTGTTTTTGTGAGGGGCCCCCTCATTTGATCCCAAGAGGGAACTCTTAATAGGGATCCTATTCCATGTCCAGGTTCCACCCCAGCCCCTGGAGATGAGGAAAGCTCTTCGCTGGGGTCAGGATGTTTTTGTGAGGGGCCATCTTCTTTTGTGAGGGGCCATCTTGTTTTTGTGAGGGGCCCCCTCATTTGATCCCAAGAGGGAACTCTTAATAGGGATCCTATTCCATGTCCAGGTTCCAACCCAGCCCCTGGAGATGAGGAAAGCTCTTCACTGGGGTCAGGATGTTTTTGTGAGGGGCCATCTTCTTTTGTGAGGGGCCATCTGGTTTTTGTGAGGGGCCACCTCGTTTGATCCCAAGAGGGAGCTCTTAACAGGGATCCTATTCCATGTCCAGGGATCAATTCAGCTCTTGAAGCTGAGGAAAGCTCTTCACTGGGGTCAGGAGAAATTTCCAGAAGCCATCAGGATGTTTTCGTGAGGGGCCATCTTGTTTTTGTGAGGGGCCTCCTCGTTTGATCCCAAGAGGGAACTCTTAATAGGGATCCTATTCCATGTCCAGCCATCAACCCAGCCTTTGGAGCGGAGGAAAGCTCTTCACTGGGGTCAGGAGAAATTTCCAGAAGCCATCAGGATGTTTTTGTGAGGGCCCACCTTGTTTTTGTGAGGGCCCACCTTGTTTTTGTGAGGGGCCACCTCGTTTGATCCCAAGAGGGAACTATTAACAGGGATCCTATTCCGTGTCCAGGGATCAATCCAGCCCTTGGAGCTGAGGAAAGCTCTTCCCTGACTGATCAGGAGAAGTTTCCAGGAGCCTGCTCTAATGTTTTTGTGAGGGCCCACCTCGTTTGGCCATAAGAGGGAATTATTCAGGCAGTTCTGTGAGGAGTAGGGATTTGAACTCCATGATTTTTCTGGATCCTTTCCAGCTTGAGATCTTCTGAGGCTCAGAACCAGAAGTGAACCCCTCAGAAGGGAGTGGTGTGGGTGCATCTTGTGCTAAATCCACGTCGAGCAGATGTGACTCAGTGACAAAAAATCCTGATCAAAGAATCCCAGAATGGTTTGGGTTGGAAAGGACCTTTAGGATCATCTCATTTCACCCCCTGCCATGGCCAGGGACACCTTCCCCTATCCCAGGGTGCTCCAAGCCCCATCCAACCTGGCCTTGGGCACTTCCAGGGATCCAAGGGCAGCCACAGCTTCTCTGGGCACTGATGTTGAACAACGAGGAAGAAAAGTTGTCCCTTTGTCCTGTTTGTCACTGCAGGGCAGAACTGGGATTGTTGGTTATTCCCAAGGAATCAGCAGCTCCATCCCCCTGGATCCTGCCTTTACTTACATCTTTTCCTCTCAGCCCGGCCTCTCCTGGTTTTCCAGGGAATCCTGGTTCACCTCTCTCCCCCTAAAGGGAACAAGACTCGTCACGTTCCTGTTCTGCATTCCACAGCCCTCCCATTTCAGAATCTGAGGGGCAGATTCCAGCAGCACATCCATGGTCATGGAGTTGCTTCCACACTCCTGGATGAGGTTTGGGCTCAGAGCTTTTACCCTATGCTAGGAAGGGCTGCGATTATAGGATTTGTATTATTAATATTTCTTTTATTTTGATTTACTTAATTAGATATATTTATAGTAGTTCAATTTATTTATTTATCATATTATTATTTTTATAGGATTATTGGGCTGGAAAGCATCCAGCTCTAACCTCATCCATCCAGACTACATGGTCATCCCTGGATTTCACTCAGGACAGAATCTGTTGAGGTTCTCCACCTCCAGGAGCAGCTCAGATTAGCAGACTTGAGATGGATCCAGGCTTGGACACAGGATCAGTTCCCACTCCATGTTTTAATTTTTATTCCCATTTAAATCAGCTGAGCTCTCATGGATTGACCCTCACACACCTGCTCTGTTTGATGTTTGTCCCACAAGGTTGTGGGTTTGATCCCATTTCCTTAAAAGTTGGGTTGGATGATCCTTGTGGGTCTCTCCCAACTCAGAATATTCCATGAAATCTGGGAAATTTGTGACACCACCTCTCCAAGCCTTCTCCCAACCCCAAACACCTTTTGCTGCCTCCACTTTGCAACCTCATTAGCACACCTCGTTAACCCCTCCTGTCTTGGCTGCATCCCATTTTTCTCTTGTGACATCCCATTTTTCCATGCCCAGGAAGCTGATCCGGCCTAAATATTCCATTCACTGATCTATGAAACAATTCCCAAATCCAAGCCCGGGGAGATCCCTGTTTGAGGAATGCCCACAAAGAGACACTCACTGAACAAATGCCACAGTTGGGATCTTTTCCAGAAATTCTTGACTGGTTTTGAACTTTTCCTGGGAAAAATCCTGCAAGTGAGGATTAGCAGGAATTTTTTAAGGCCTGATTAATGATGTTGGAAGGAACCTCCAAAACCACTTGGTTCCACCCCCTGTCATCTTCCACTATCCCAGGGTGCTCCAAGCCCCATCCAACCTGGCCTTGGACACTTCCAGGGATCCAGGGGCAGCCACAGCTTCTCTGGGAATTCTACGCCAGGGCCTCCCCACCCTCAGAGGGAACAAAGCTTTCGATGGACTCACCTTCTGACCTGGCTTCCCAGACAATCCCACATTTCCCTGCAGAAACACAGAAGGAATGACAGAGGTAAGAGAATTCCAGGTGTCAGCAGCTAAAATCAGAGAAGGGGAAAACCGGGAATGTCCCAGGAGGGGCTGCTCCAAGCACACCCTGTCCAGAGCTTCCTGTGTCCCCCACTTCGAAACCATCAATATTTTGAGCTTCCCACTCTTCTCCCAAGGAAATTCATCCATAATATTGGGATTTGCCAATTTTTGCTGGATTAAAATGAACGGGACTGTGAATGCCCCCAGAGAAGGGACGAACCCAACCCTTCCTGGACATCAGTGGAGTCATATGGGAGCCACCAGAACCTCCTTAGACACAAAAGTCAGGAAGATAAAGCTCAAGGTGACTTTCAGGACACAAAATCATTGGAAATGGGACTTCCTTGGATTCTGTTCACCAAGACTGGATTCTGACCACAGATTCACCAGTTGGGCATTGACCATCCGTGTTTTTCACCAGTCGTGAGGAATTGTCCACATTTTGGGGCAGTCCCACCTTTGCACCTGACCTGAGGACAGAGCTCGTGACCCCACCACCCCAGACCTCCACAGGGTCACCAACCCTGTTCCTTGTCACCTCCCCGGTGTTCATCTCCTCAGAGGTGAAGGCCAACAAATCCATGAAGGTGACGGAGACATTTTGTTCCTAAACCTCCTGGTTTGTCCCCTGAGCCCTTCCCATTCCACACCCACCCCATTGTCTCACTTACCCTGTCACCGATGTCTCCCTTTAGCCCAGGCTGGCCAGGAATTCCAAATCCTGGGCTTCCCTGAAAAAACAAAGGGATACAGGGTCTTGTCAAGGCAGCTTTTCTGAGCTCGGGAGGAATCTTCACAGAGCAGGAAAAGCCAGAGCAGATCCAAGGTATTTCCATCCCCATGGACAACCAGGGGAGCTGAGCATTGAGTCCCTCCCTGGTTTCCTTTCCAGGACCTTTGGATTCCTACACATGGAAGTCTCCCCCTGGATTCCTGGATGGATAACTTGGGGAAGAATTCCATCTCCCTCAGAGTTTCCTTGGTGGTCACCAAACAAAAGAAATCCTTCTATCCCCAAAGGATGAGCAAGGTCATCACCTTCTCCCCTTTTTCTCCTGGGATTCCTTTGTCTCCTCGTGGTCCAGCTGGTCCGGGATCTCCCTGGGAATAAAAGACACACCTGGAACCAAGAATATCCCACGGGAAGCCAAGCCCTGTTCCAGTGACTCCTCAGGGCTGCATTTTTTCCTTCTAATGTGCTCTGGAAAAAAATTCCCTTGCCCATCCATCCATCCATCCATTTATCCTTGATTTATAAGGAAGTTTTTCCATGGCACTTGATCTTCTACTGTCCCAAACTCATCACAGTTGCGGCCATACTACAAAGCACCATAAATTCAATTTTAGTGGTATAAACTGAATAAAATGAACGTCTTTCATTTCTCTGCAGGATGGCAGTGAAGTAGCAGGAATAAAAAAAAAAAATTTGGATATTTCAGGCCACAGTCCATCACCAGGCCACAGCAAAATTCCTAGGACACTACTTAAGCTCAGCCTAAAAGAAAAGAGGGATTTTTGCCAGCCAAGGTTAAGCAGTCTGGGCAATAGGACCAATAAAAGGAGGTGATTCCAACATCCAGTCCCAGGAAAAAAGTCAAAATTCATTGTGTCTATGGAATGAGGGAGGTCTGAAGCACTATAGGGAATTTCCATGGAAAAGCTGAGGGGAATTAGTCCTGCAGTAAATCCTTCTCACAGAGAGAAGGTTCTTGGCAAGATGGCAGTGAGAGAGCAAGACTGAAAAAACCCCAAGAAATTCCATTTAAGACATTCCAGGTCTTATTCCACCATGAATCCACTGAAAAAGTGAACAGAATCCTCTAAAGCAGCTGGAAATTATGGACAATAAAGCCAGGGAATAGCTCTGTCCCAGAGATCTCCTTGGTTTGGGAAATACAGTTTTCTCTCAATGAGGCCAAACTCTGGATCAGGACCTAAAGATGTGGGAAATCTCCATCCATGGGAATTCTCAGCACAGGAGACCTGATCCAGCTTTGGAACGGGCTCCTCTTTGAGCACAACGTGGGATTGGAGACCTCCAGAAATCCCTTCCAGCCTCTGCTATCCCTGATTTTAGCCTCCCTTGGCTGGAAGTATCTTCTGGGATTGGGCTGGATCTGCCCTTGAGTGATGTCTCCCTTCTGAAATCCCAAATTTTCCCCTGGACTAGGGCTAGGAAGGGAACACCATGTACAAAATGTGAATAAAAGCAAGAGAAATATCCCCGGGACGAGACTTTTCCAAGCTCTCCTCTCCTGTCAATCACAAAGGAGATGGGATTCAGGAAACATGGAACAACCTCCCCCTTTCCAGGAGAAGATCTTGCCTTTTCAAGCAGTGCTAATGAATGAATGAATGAATTAAGAGTCTTACCCTGACACCTTTCTTGCCTGGAGGCCCCAAAACCTGAAAAGAAGAAGAAATCACAGAAAATTTGTGGGGAAAAAAAATTTAAAATCTCGTTTTCATGGCACCTTTTCCAAAGCAAGGAATGTTATGGGATAAGAAATCTTATGGCACACAGAGGTGCCCACCACCGAGGTTTCTCCTTAAAGCTGGAATCTGGAAGGACATGGAGAGCTGTGGGTGTCCAGCAGGGCTCATCCCTGTGGATGAGGAGCTTGAGTAGGGACAGGCCTGGAGCACATGGATTCAGTGATGGGAATTTTTATCCTTATGTTTCCTGGATGGCAGTGAAGCTCCGTTGAGGGGACAATGGGAATAGTGGGAATACAAGAAGTGGAGCAAGGGAGAAGAGGGCAAAGTTGGCTGGAGGGTCAGGGAAAAGATCTGGGTGTTCTTCCCACAGTTCTGTGGGACACAACTCTTGGATTCCCGGCATTTTGGGATTGAAGATGCACAGCTGAAGGACAAGAAGGGCTCTAATCCACTCCAAGTTACCTCCAAGGCTGGAGTACCTGGAAATCCTGGATTTCCTTGCAAGTCAAGAGGATGGAATGGCGGCCAATGGAATGAAAAATGGAAGGCAGGGAAAACTTTCTGCTCATCTCTTTCCCACCATTTATTCCTTAAAAGTCCCCAAAACTCATCTCAGGAGCACAAGAGCCAAGGAGAGGGGACACACGGAGCTCAAGGATATCCCTGCTGGATCCCACAGGGAACAAACTGGGAAAAATCAGGATAATTTCACCCGAGCTGGTCAAACGTTCTCTTACTGTTTCACTCACTTGGTCTCCCTTCTGTCCTGGAGGTCCTGGGATTCCCTGGAAGAAATCAGAAGGGAATTTCCACTGGAATGAAAACAGATCCAGCACTTTTGGTTCCTGCTGCCATCCAGAGGGAGGGAGGGAGGGAAGGATGGAGCTCTTCAACCCAATTTTCCATTAATTACAGGACAGCTCTTCCAGCCTGCAACTCTGGAGTCTCCCCGGCCACAAAAGTGCTGTTTATTATTTAAAATATCCCACCTTGCTGCCATACCAGGTCTCTTCTGGCAGCAAGGAATTCCAGAGTCCAGGAAGTGGTGAAATTATTCCCATTCTTTGTTTTTGAGTGAAGGCTCCAGGTCAGGCTGGTTTGGTTGAAGATGTCCCTGCTCACTCCAGAGGGTTTGGACCAGGTGGCCTTGGAAGGTCACTTCCAACCCAAACTATTCCATGATCCAATAATTCCCACAGGAATTATTATGAGGATTCATTATGATGCTGGTTAGGGAGAGAAAATTTCCTTGGAACCTGAATTCCAGGCCCAGGAACTCAGGTTCAGGATTTCAGCACCCACCTTTGGTCCTGGTGCTCCTGGAGGTCCCATCATTCCCTGAAAACAAGAGAGGAAACAGTGAAAGCTCCAATTTTAAACCTCAAATCTTCCCTTCTCTCGCTCTTTCCATTTGGAACCACAGCATTCCAAGGAAAATCTACATATTGGAGGAGAATTTGGAGACTCTCAACACTCCAAGAGGATTTTAAGGCAAATCTCCCAGCAAAATTCCCAACCCACCTGCTCTCCTTCTTCTCCCTTCACACCAGCAGTGCCAGGAATGCCAATTCCTGCCATTCCCTGCAAGGAAAACACAGCATCCTCAGGAATGCTGATCCCAGAGCACCCATCTTTCCCAAATTTCTGCTCCAGAATCTTTCTTGGCAAAGCAGGAGGGGAGAAATTTCCTCAGGAAATGTTTGGCTCTGAGCAGAGCCAGTAAACTCCGGGTATGTTGGGAAATCCCAAAATGCCTCCCCACAAGTCCATCCTATTATTCCTCTCACTTTCCCCCTGGGCTGATGGATTCAGGAAATATCCAACCTTTTCTCCCCGTGGTCCAGGCGGTCCAGGAACCCCATGGAGCCCTACAGGGCCTGGCAAACCAGGTTTTCCCTGGAAAGGAAGGAAGGAACATCATCAGATCCCTTTTTTTTTCCAAACTTGAAATTTTTAAATCTACAGGGAAATATTTATCCTGATGTGTCCATCCGAACAGTTCCTTTAAAACTGAGGAATTACAGAGCTGTCTGTGTATTCCCAAATTTCCTTTTCTCCACAAATAAATTATGAATCCCTGGTTTTACTTGGGAAGGGGAAACAATGGAAGACAGAGATTGGGAACCCACGTTGGTCTGGAATGGTGAATCCAGAGACATGGAAAGGGCTGATTTATAGGCTATAGCTCTCCAACATGGCAAAGACACCCAAAAAAGGATCCAGGAAGGACATAAAGAGGCACCTTGGGAAGGATGGAAAAACAGCACATGGATGTTATCATTCAGATCGAGCCATTTGCAACGCAGGGAATTCCCAAATCAATCCTGATGGTTTTTATTCCCAGTAATCCTCCATGGACTTTTTTCCTTATCTCCCCTTGAACTCAAGCTTCCCACATCCCAAACCTCCTTGTGGGATGATTTCTGGGAAGAATGATCCCCTTTTCCTTTGTTTTGGATCTGCTGCCAGCTCGGGCCATTTGCTGTCCCATGCTCCTGATCCAGATTTTTCCCTCCTCGGGATCTGCTCCAGTTCTTCCCTGACTTCCTGGGACCACTCACCGGCTCTCCTCTGTCTCCTCTGTCACCTTTGAGGCCACTTCTCCCACGGGGACCCTGTATGAAGCACAGGACAATCTCACTCCACGATCCCTTTACGGATCTCCATGGAATTTTGGGAAGTTTGGAAGCCAGAACTTCTTGGGCAGCTTGGAAATAATTACGGAAAAAGGTTTTTCATCCCAAAGTAAAAGCCACCTTCAGGTACTCACCCTGATTCCTGAGTCCCCTGGTTCACCCTGAAAGGTCACTGACAAGGGGAATTCCGGTGGGATGGGCATTTAGGGCATTTAGGGCATTAATTTGGCATCGCCAAACTTCATCTCAGCAAAAATTTCTGCAGTCTGACAACCCAAGAGAGCAAAATTCCCACTCCCAAGGGAAGCAGAGCTTTAGGAGAAGTCTCCAGACACCTCCACTTGCAATATTTGGTGTCAGGTCTCCTTTTCCTGTGGCACATCCCAGAACTGTGCTCCAAACTCACCTTGATGGAGATCCCTGGTGGCCCTGGAGAACCTGGAACCCCAGGAACCCCTGGCTGCCCCTTCTGTCCCTGCAACAAGGGAAAAGCAGGAGAGGGAGGGATGTGGGATCTCTGCCAGACTTTGGGAAGCTGAAGGCTCCACCACACCTGGGGTTTGATACTCACAGGAGGGCCAGGCTGCCCATTCCGGCCAGGAATCACCTCCACTCCTCCCAGGACATAGCCTGGCTCTCCCTGTGGATAAAGGAATATTGGGAGATCCAGGAGCAGACAGGAAATTTGGTGATTCAGGGGCAATTCCATCAATCCAAAGCACCTGGTACCCAAACCCACATGGCCATGACCTGAGTTTTGCTTGCTGAAAAAAAAAAGACTCTCAGGGAAAAAAAGGAAGTTGGCTTTCAGCAGGATCCATTCCTGATCTTCATCCTCACAGACTGCTCAGGGGGATGCAAGGAAAGAGGAGGAATGGGGACTGGAAGAAGGACAGGAAGCTGCTCCTGGGATCTGCCCACAGCTGATATTAAAATATTTTCGTGTCCGTAAAGACATAAATTCCTGAAGAACACTCCCCCAGCTGGACTGGCAGTGTAGGATTAGGTAGCCACAGGTTAAAAGTTCAGGTTCACCAAAGATCCTGACAAAAATGCTTGGAAAACAGAGGTCACAACCACGAAATGGATTTTTCCCAGTGAAAATCAGGAATGGAACTCACTCTGTCTCCTTTCGGCCCTGCTGGTCCTGGATAGCCCGGAGATCCCTGGAATTAAAAATAAATTCTGCAGTATTGAACAGAACAGCACCCACAAGATCATGGATGCTGATCCCTGGAAGTGTCCAAGGCCAGGTTGGATGGGGCTTGGAGCAACCTGGGACAGTAGGAGGTGTCCCTGCCCATGGAATGGGATGAGTTTTAAGGTCCCTTCCAACCCAAACCAACCCGGGATTCCAAATACTCACAATGTCACCTTGGCTGCCAGGGAGCCCCTGCAAAACAGGACAGAGGGATACTGGTGACGTTTCTCTGGAATGACCCTTTGGAAAAGTTTGTTAAAACCAATCCATACCATGCTTCCAGGGGGACCTGGAGGACCCGGCCGGCCCGGCCTGCCCGGCAGCCCAGGAATGCCATCCTTCCCAGGGAGACCCTAAAAACATGGAAAATAACAGCGTGGGGGTGATGGCAAACCCAAACAGCTTCATGCAGCACCATAACACTTGAGAGCATTCCCAAATCCCAGAGCAGTTCCCTTGTTCCTGGATTTTCAAAGCCAGCACGGAGCAGGAATAGCACAACACCAACAGAAAAGATCTGAGGGTGATTCTTTGCTCGAGTTCCTCCTTGGTCATAATTTGGTTGCATTTACTGCCAGAGGGCAGGGACAGATGGGATATTGGGAAGGAATTCCTGGCTGGAGGGTGCAGAGGCCTGGGAATAGAATTCCCAGAGAAGCTGTGGCTGCCCCTGGATCCCTGGAAGTGTCCAAGGCCAGGTTGGATGGGGCTTGGAGCAACCCGGGATAGGGGAAGGTGTCAAGGTTGGAATTTGATGATCTTTAAGTTCCCTTCCCACCCAAACCATTCCGTGATTCCATGATATTAATTATCCAAGTGGATCATGCTGGTGGGGTCATTCACTCAAGAGTTGGACTCGATCCGTGTGGGTCCCTTCCAACTGGGAATATTCTGGGACTCACCCGCTCCCCTTTCTCTCCCTTCACAGTGAAGCTGTGGGGGTCATAACCCCTGTGAGCTGCTGAGCCCCTGGAGCCCTTCAGAGGAAAAGAGAAAAAAAATTACCAGGGAATTAATATCCACCAAAGGATGGCAAATAAACTGGAGTGACCAGGAAACACGGACAAAAACATTCCTTGGCTTAGGCAAAAAAAGGGAAAAGCAAAGTTGACCATCCAGGAGAACTCTCAGGCATTTAAAGCCTATTCCTATGAATTTATAATATGGATTTTTAATATCTCCAAGTGCTCTGCAGTGGCTTTATCCAACAAAACATTCCCAGCTCTATCCTGGATTCCCCAATTCCACTCCCTGGATTTCAAAGACTGCTCTTTAGGGCTGGACAGTGAGGTCAGGATGGGATGCAGTGTCCTAAATCCGCTTGGATTTCACTTTGAAACTTCTCTCAGGGAAGAAGATTTTCCTTGTGCCTGACCCACCCCAAGCTGGATTTACTCCCAGGTGTAGGAACTCACCTTTCCTGGTGGGATTTGGGTCCCTGGAAGCTGAGGGTCAGAACAAATGGCCTCTATCAGCTCTTGGAGGATTTGGGGGAAGTCGTCAAAGGTGCTGACGTAGAAAACGTCCTGGGGATTCTGCTGCAGCAAGATCCTGTGGAGCTCCATGGGGTCAGCTCCTGACACCCCCACAGCAATGACACGGAGCCCTGGAATGACACGGATCCCATCACTCCCAATTCTTGGGATTGGAGTTTCCAAACCCCTTCCTGTTAAAAACCTTGGCTGGGATCAGGTAGAACCCACAGAGAAGTCACCTGGAGCTGGGTGTGAGTTACAGCAAACCAAGAAAAGTTGGGAAGAGAAAAAACGAAGGATAAAGGAGGGAAGGAGCCAGCAGTGCCCTCAAAGTGACTCCTCACACAATGCACTATGCTCAACCCCCTGGAAATTCATGGAGAACTGAGGGAAACACAACTGGGCAACTTAAACTCCCTGGAAATTGATGGAGAACCAAGGGAAACAACAGGGCAACCTCAACCCCCTGGAAATCCATGGAGAACTGAGGGAAACACAACTGGGCAACTTAAACTCCCTGGAAATTGATGGAGAACCAAGGGAAACAACAGGGCAACCTCAACCCCCTGGAAATCCATGGAGAACCCAGGGAAACACAACAGGAGAACCTCACCCTGCTAGAAATTCATGGAAAAATGAGGGAAACACAACGGGGCAACCTCACCCCACTGGAAATTCATGGAGAACCCAGGGAAACACAACAGGACAACCTCAACCCCTGGAAATTCATGGAGAACCATGGAAACACAACAGGACCTCAATCCCCTGGAAACCCATGGAAAACTGAGGGAAACACAACAGGACAACCTCAGCCCCACTGGAAATTCATGGACAACTGAGGTAAACACAAGACAACCTCAAAACCCTGGAAATTCATGGAGAACCCAGGGAAACACAACAGGGCAACCTCAACCCTGTGGAAATTCATGGAGAACCCAGGGAAACACTACCTTAACCCCCTGAGAATCCATGGAAAACTGAGGGAAACACAACAGGGCAACCTCAACCCCTGGAAATTCATGGATAACAAAGGGAAACACAACAGGAAAACCTCATCCCGCTAGAAATTCATGGGAAACTGAGGGAAACACAACGGGGCGACCTCAACCCCCTGCAAATTCCTGGAGAACTGAAGGAAACAACTGGGAACTCCTACCTAAAGCATGGGCTGCTCTGGCTGGGGGCCACACGTCATCCTGGGATTGTCCATCGGTCACGAGCACCAGGATGTGAGGAAAACCCGGTCTCATCCCTCTGGAGGGCTGGAATAATTCCTTTAGCACGTAGGATATGGCACGGCCTGAGCAGACAGGGAGAGACAGGGTGGGAGTCTGGATTAATTCCACAGGTCTGGACTCTGGATCTCCTTCCACAGGTGGAAGATGAAGGGAATTCCTCATAAATGGAGAGCCCTGGGCATGGGACAACGCCTTTTGAAGGATAACAGCAGGAAATCAACCTGGCTGGAATGGTTCTGGTGGAATCAGCAGAGAGTTTTGGAAAGGGGAAACCAAAATATTCAGAAAATTGAAGAATTTTTCTTACACTTCTGGAAAAAAATCCACAGAATTCCCATTTCCAAATGTCTTTGGAAAGACCAAGAAAGTTTCACAAAGAAATCTCCCGCTGATTTAAATGGTCAAGAAGCTCCAAAACACTATGGAAAGATTCTTACATGGAGTAAAATGTCTTTATTGACACAAACTCCCTAAAAAGAAGGATTAGAGGCAAGATTAGCCAGGAATTTCCAGCCTGACCAATTCCATGCTTTCTTTCCCTAAGCAAACCCACGAAAATTCCTGTATTTTGACCATCCCTGGTTTTTTGTGCTCCTGTCCAATACCACTGAGGCAGGGTGAGGGATTCGGGTGCCTCAAAGCTTTCCCGATGTGAAGAATTCATTGAAAAAGTCCCAAAACTACAGAATATTCCACGTTGGAAAGGATCCACAGGGATCATTGAATCCAACTCCTGAATGGTCCATAGGGGGATCAAATCTTGGAGTTACTGGCACCAGGCTCCAGCCAGCTGGGTAAATGATTAAATTAAAATTAACCATCTTTAATTTGCCCTTCCTAGTTGTGTTCCTCCAGAGAACCAGGTATTCCCAGTGTCCTGCTGGGAATGAGCACATGGAAAATGTTGTCCTTCTCCAAGCTTTTTGAATGAGACAAAAGTGTCTGGATTTCTGGGATGCAAGAATGCTTGAAATCGGCCATCTTCATGTTTATGGTGTAAAAACCTTCCTCAAATGCAGGCAAAATCATAAAATAATGAGGAAAACCCAGGGGAAAAACCAGGACACGGATAAAGCACAAAGGGGTTGGAAAAACCACTCCAGAAAATTAAATTTAATCTGTTCTCAGATTTAAAACAACTTTGGAAAGTTGTTTTTAAAACTTCCCACCAAGGAAATGGCTCCAAACCACCCAGAAAAATGTTTTCCTTGGCTTCCAGGTTCTGTCCTAATCCAGAAGGATCATCCCAGGTGTCCAAGTCCCCTCCCAGACCTGTTTTGGTGTTGCCTCCTTTGTAGCTCAGCCCTTTGATGGCTCTGAGGGCTCCGTTGCGGTCGCGGTGTTGGTTGAAGTGAAAAGCTGCCCTGGGCTCCTCGTTGTACTGAGCAACAGCAACCTGCCAAAAACAGGGATTAAAATCCCCAAATCCACAGGAAATGGGACAGACTGCCTCAAGTCAGAGTGTGGTGTACGGGGAATGGGAAAAGGTTGAATTCTCTGGGAAAAGGGAGCCAGATTCTCACCTAAATCAAAATTTTTTATGTCCCCAGAGTTATTTGTTGACCCAGGGTAACTCCATCATTCACCTAAAGCCTCCAAGAAGAGTCCAAGAAATTCTCATTTCCCGCTCAACTTAAAGGGAACTCCATAACTCTCCCTTCCTAATTTAAATATGACGTTAATTAAACACAAATGACCCCAAATAAATGAGGAACTGAGTCTTTCCATTGGCTTTGCTGTCATTAAATCCTTCAGGCTTCATTTGCCCTTGAGGAGTTTCCCACCATGACCTGGGGCTTTGGTTCTCTGTTTGTTGGAGGAGGGAGCTGCTGGCACATCCTGAATTTCCCACTTGGATCCATACCTGGATTTCCAACCATTACCCCCCTGGATTTCCAACAATTTCCAACAATCCCATTGTGGATTCCCAACCATTCCCACTCTGGATTTCCAACCGTCCCCACTCTGGATTTCCAACCATTCTCCCTCTGGATTCCCAACCATTCCCACTCTGGATTCCCAACCATTCCCACTCTGGATTTCTAACAATTCCCATTCTGGATTTCCAACTGTCTCCACTCTGGATTTCCAACCATTCTCCCTCTGGATTCCCAACAATTCTCACTGGATCTCCAACCAGTCTCACTCTGGATTTCCCACCACCCCCACTCTGGATTTCCCAACCATTCTCCCTTTGGATTTCCCAACCATTCTCCCTCTGGATTTCCCAACCATTCTCCCTCTGGATTTCCCAACCATTCCCATTCNCCTCTGGATTTCCCAACCATTCTCCCTCTGGATTTCCCAACCATTCTCCCTCTGGATTTCCCAACCATTCTCCCTCTGGATTTCCCAACCATTCCCATTCTGGATTCCCAACCATTCCCACTCGGGATGGGGGCACAAATGGGATCCTACAGGGGGATAGGCACCCAACAGATCTCTGGGCTAACCTAGACAGCATTTCAGGTGTGGAATTTGCTTAATTCCCAATGATTCAGTCTTGAAAAAATAACCAAGAAATGGAAACCTATCCAAATGGGAAATCTGACATTGAGGAGACTTTAATTCCTGTCTGTTTTGTTCCACACATGTTTTTCCTTGGCCTTTCTGCTCCACAATTCCTGAGTGAGCAGACTCTGCTCCTGGCAGGGCTGAGGAGAAGGAGAAAAAAGAAGGAAAACAACTTCAGGAAATGGAATAACAAAGTCTTGCCTGTGTCCCTTCAGGCCCAATCTTGGGGAAATAGGAAACAATCCGGAAGAGGAGATCCTTCACTTTATTGAAGTTGCTCTGGCCGATACTCGAGGATTCATCCACCAGGAACCCAACATCTGCCTTGAGCTTCCCACAAACTGCAGAGTGAAGAGAGGAATTCCGTAAGCTGAGGGGTCCCAGAGCAGAATCATGGGTTTTTGTGTGTTCAGGGCAACAAAACAAACCCTAAAGCTCTTGTGATGCCAAGTTTTGGGTGAGCAGCAGCACCTTCCCCACTTAGGGTAGTGCAGGGGCCTTCACTGCAGTTATGGGATTTGGGCCTTCCCTGACATTGTCCACTCTCATTACTCAAGGAGTTAAGACCAGTTTTAGCTGCTGGGATCAGAGAAGATCTTGGCCCCTGGAAGTTTTGACTATTTCTACATCATCATCATCTCCACATCAT
>VZRV01003976.1:213721-235091 GCA_013398115.1 Falcunculus frontatus | reverse complement strand
TTGGAGCTCTTTTCCACCCTCAAAGATCCCGCGATTCTGGGATTTTGGGATAAACCTCCAGCGGCGGACCGCCCGCATCCCGTCAGCCCCCGCGCGGAGCCGCTCCGGCCCGGCTCTCGCTGCCCCGCGCTTCCGGCCGCGGCTCCTTCCGGTCCCGCCCGCGGTAGAGGACGGTCGCCAGGTCGTGAGGCCGGGACGGGCCGGGAGGAGACGGCAACGGGCTGGGAAGGGGCTGGGAGGGAGAACGGGAGCCTTCCCGCCATCGCCATCCGCGCCCGGGCTAGCACGGGTTTGGGGGTTGAGGGGAAGGGGGTGAGGGGGGAGCGCTGTGACCCCTCCCGTGGGACTCAGCGGGTCCGTGCGGGGTTTTGGCACCGGTGTCGCGACATCTCGGGCGGGACTGAGGGGACAGTCAGGGCACGGTCAGGGGCAGGCAGTGGGAGGTGGGGTCACCGGAGGAGCTGGAATCCCGTGTGTGTGGGGATCCCTTGGCTGGGGTCCCGCCTTTCCCTGGGATGTGCCGGGATCGCTCCCTTCTGAGGGGTCGCTGCACTGGCTGTGGGATGTGCTTGTTTTCGGCTCCTGGAATCTGCCCGGGAATGGTTTATTTTGGAATTGGAGCGTCCCAGAGGGGTGATTTAAATAAGGGAATGTCCTTTGCTTCGAGTGCAGGAGGCTCGGGTTAAAAACAGGGAGGGAAAGGCTCATCCAGGTCAATTTCGTGGGAGAACATCCCTGAAAAGCACAGAGTGATATTTGTCTGCCTTTTATAGAAGGAACAAGAAGCCTCTAAGCTGGATTTTTTTTTTTTAATATAAACTCGTGGAAAATATTGTTATTTCACCTTGGGCACTGACTGTTGCTGCCTGCCCTTGCAGGATGTTGGCTTCCAGAGTGTTCAGCCTCG
The DNA here is from genome assembly GCA_013398115.1 of Falcunculus frontatus. Lineage (NCBI taxonomy): Eukaryota > Metazoa > Chordata > Aves > Passeriformes > Falcunculus > Falcunculus frontatus. The sequence goes on along the minus strand of VZRV01003976.1, from coordinate 234,184 downwards.
TCGGGAGGAGATCCATCTCCACCTCCCTGTGCCTGAGGGCACATGGACACGGTGGGTCCTGGCTGAGGGGGGGTCAGGGAGGGAATAAAACAGGTCCTGGAGGGGAGGAACACAAAAAGCTGCTCTGGGTGAGGGTTGGGATGGAAGGAGCTTGGGGAGGTGGCAGGAATCACAGCCATGGAATCATTCAGGTGGGAAAAGACCTCCAAGGTCACCAAATCCAACCTGTGCCCAATGCCCACCTTGTCCCCAGCCCAGAGCACTGAGTGCCACCTCCAGCCCTTCCTTGGGCACCTCCAGGGATGGGCACTCCAAACCTCCCTGGGCAGTTCCAAGGCCTGAGCACCCTTTCCATGGAGAAATTCCTGCTGCTGTCCAACCTGAGCCTCCCCTGGCCCAGCCTGAGGCCGTTCCCTCTCCTCCTGTCCCTGTTCCCTGGGAGCAGAGCCCGACCCCCCCCGGCTGCCCCCTCCTGTCAGGGAGTTGTGCAGAGCCACAAGGTCCCCCCTGAGCCTCCTTTTCTCCAGCCTCAGCCCCTTTCCCAGCTCCCTCTGGAGTTCTCCAGCCCCTTCCCAGCTCCCTCAGCCCCTCCTGGATCCCTGGCAGTGTCCAAGGCCAGGCTGGACAGGCCTTGGAGCACCCTGGAATAGTGGAAGGTGTCCCTGCCCACGGCAGGGAGTTGGAATGGGATGAGCTTTAAAATCCCTTCCAACTCAAACCATTCCAGGATTCTCTTCTTAACCCTCCTTCAAAACACTTCACCTGCAAATCTTTCCCCTCCCGAATTCCTGCACTTTTGGAGCTGTTGGTTTTTGTGCTGGGAGCAGTCAGAGATATTTGTGCAGGACCTTGACTGGTGTCCCTCTGTCCCCTCCTCCCCAGCTGGCGTTGTCAAGGCAGAGGATTACACCCTCCCAGCCTACGTGGACCGGCGGGACGTGCCCCTGCCCGAGGTGGCCTTTGTGAGGGACCTCTCTGCGCAGCAGAAGGCGCTCAAGGAGAAGGAGAAGGCATCGTGGAGTGCCCTGTCCGTGGATGAGAAAGTGGAATGTAGGTTTTTGGGGGGCTTCGAGTGACCCCACAGGCAGCCACGACACGATTTCCATGTTCAGTGTCATGGGATGGGTTGGATGGGGTGGGGTCTTGAAGATCATCTCATTGCACTGTTCCAGGCTGCTCCAAGGCTCATCCAACCTGGCTTTGGACATTTCCAGGGATCCAGGGGCAGTCACAGCTGCTCTGGGAATCTGTGCTAGGGCCTCCCCACCCTCACAGGGAAGGATTTCTTCCCAGTATCCCACCTAAACCCACTCAGCTCAAAGCCATTCCCTTTGTCCTGTCACTCCAGGTCCTTGTCAAAAGTCTTTAAGCAGCTTTTTGTTCTAGGGCCTGCTTGGAACAGCTCTTACTCCCTGTTTTTCCCAGTGTCCCTGTGAGCAGAGCTGATCCATGAAGGAATTTTATGATTTATGATGGAGCTCCTTGCATGCACACATCCATGCTTTTTATTCCCAAGATCTTTTCTACAGAACATGAAATGCCCCTGCTGTGGCCTCTCTTCCATATCTGAGGTTACATTCAGCCATTCCTTCCTCTTCCAGAAACCAAACAGTAATAATTACATTTATTTCTTGATTCCCATCTGCTTCTAACAAGCCAGGAAAAAATCTCCTCAATCCAACAACGTGCCACTGCTAGCTGAGCTGAGTGAAATGAGCCCCAAACACAAATGTGGATTTGAATGTTAATAACCACTGACCTTGGAATGAACCAAATGCCAGCAAATGAAAGCTCCCCGTGGCTGTTTTGACTTGCAAATAAAACTGCCTCATCTTTTCGAACTGCTCTCGTGGTGTGAAGGGAGAACCTGGGCTGGCAGAGGTTGAAAACTCTTTGAGGAATTGCTCTCCAAATTTTCTGCTGCTTTGGATTTTAAATTCCTGTGGATTTCAGTGGCAGAGCTGAGAAGCTTTTTGAGCTCGAAACATTCCTGTTGGAATTATTCGTGCTAGGAAGCTTTGGGGTCAATAACCATGCTGAGAATTGGAGGGGAGGAAGGAAAGCTCCCATTTTTCCTTCTTTCAGGTCTGTACTGCAACTTTTGCCCAACTTTAGGATAATCTCTAAAATGGAGACCAAAATTGCTGTAGGGGTGAAACAACTGATTGGCTTTGGTGTGTGCCAAACCTATTTTAACACCCATCCCCTTTCTGGGCAGCCTCAGGCTTCAGTTATCTCCCTCTGCAGAGTTCCTGATCACCTACAAATCCCAGGAAAAGTTAAAAGAGAGGATATGATGGTTTTTTTTCCCCCCTCAGTGTATCGGATAAAATTCAACGAGACCTACGCAGAGATGAACAAAGGGACAAACGAGTGGAAAACCTTCCTGGGGGGAGTGTTGTTCTTCCTTGGCCTCACTGGAGTCATCCTCATCTGGCAGAAGCACTTCAGTAAGTAACTTTTCCATGGAGAGCCGGGATCAGGTGATGCCTGATGGGAATTCTCTGTGGGGTCAGGATGGTTTATGGAACAGCCAGAACAGGGACTTCCCAGCAGGAGCTGTTTGTTAGTCCCTGGAAACTCCATCCTGGAGTTGTAACTTTTGGGGGTGTAGCATAAATGTTCAGGAAGCTGACTCACAGAAAGGTGGTGGAGCTTTGGGAGGACAGGAAATGGAGGGGAATTGAGTGCTGATATTCCTGATGCCAGAGCTTCGTCTCTGTGCTGCCGGAAAAGCTTTTGCTGCCTTGGTAGTGAACATTTGGGTTTCTGCCATGTTTGGCTGCTTTCCCAGCTAAGGATCTGACCTCCAGGGAGCCTCCAGCTGCCAGGAGGCAGAGCAGCAGTTAAAGGAGCTTCTCCCTTGCCTTGAGGCTCCCAAAAAAAGGAGTGCAGGAAGCTGTTATCATGGTGATGGAGGAAACCAAGAGAATGCATGTGGCAATGTGGTGTGGGCTGGATGCTGCAGAAACTGGATGCAGGCAGTGGAGGTTTGAACAGATCACAGAACCACAGGTTTGGGTTGGCTTGGAAGGGATCTTGAAGATTATCTCATGGGCAGGGACACCTCCCACTATCCCAGGTTTCTCCAAGCCCCATCCAACCTGGCCTTGGGCACTTCCAGGGATCTATGGGCACAGCTTCTCTGGGCAGCCTGTTCCAGTGGGATGACTTCAGGGGGAAAAAACCCTTTTATTAGTGAAACTCAGCCCAGAATTCCCAACTTGCTCATGTGGCATGAGGACATAATTCCATAATTGCCCTTCCCATCCCTCAGTGTATGGCCCCGTCCCGCACACCTTCTCCGAGGAGTGGCTGTCAGCTCAGACCAAGAGGATGTTGGACATGAGGGTTAACCCCGTGGAGGGCATCTCAGCCCAGTGGGATTTTGACAAGAACGAATGGAAGAAATAAAGCAACTCAGTGGAACCTGCTCTGCTTGAATATGAAATGATTCCATCACCTGTGTGTGACCTCGTTGCTTGTTGTACTGGAACACCCTCTCCACCTCCAGAAATGCTAATAAATGTCTGGTTAACTTGAGAGGTGCCTGTTGCTGGTCTCTGGATGTGTTTGTTGGGGTGGGACGTGCGGTTCCTGAACAAGATTTGCTTCCTGGATTACTGTTTTCAGGGCTAAGAAAGCTGCTGCCGAATTTCTCCCTCCAGCTAAGCTGGTGTCCTCTGAACTCTGCAAGGTTTTGGTGCAAAAATTGTAAAAATGCCCTTCTGAAGACTAAACCAAGCTTGGATTTCAGTTTGCCCTTTTCCTGATGGGACAGGAAACCATCAGGAAACTTGATGTTGTGGTTTAGGGGCTGGCCCCTGTTTCCCTTCCACTCAGAAATTTGGGAAGGTTTCTAAGGTGAGGTAATCTGGTGGGAATTAAGCAATGAGCTCCTTTCCTGCATCTCAAAAATCCCTTAAGTGATGAATTTATCTCTGGGCTGCTAAGAAGGATGAGGGTGACAATCCCAGGCTGGTGATGGCTGGAATTCTGCTTTTCCCTGCTCTTTGCACAGCTCCTGCCTCTGGCAGCCTGGTGGCACCAACCTGGCTGAGGGACACGGAGCTGCCAGGGCTTTGTGCCTGGAAAATTGGTGTTTTGAAGGAATTGCTGGAATTTCTCTGCTGCTGTACCTGGGCAGCACTGCTGGGATAAGGGAGTTGTTCCTCCTGGGACTGTCCTTCCCAAAAGTCTGTGGAGCCCCAGGGAGCCCAGGAGAGAAACCTGAGCCTTGCCATGATCCCAGATCCTCATTTCATCCTCCCCTTCCCGGCACCAGCCACTCTCTGTTCCCTTTCCCTCCGGAGCAGCAGCAGGACCCAGCGGAGCTGCAGGCTGCAGGTGAGCTGAGTTTGCCAGGGCTCTGCTTGCTCCCCTCCTGGCCTGTTTCCCTTCTTCCTGCTCTTGGCACAGGGATGAGCTCTTGGAGAGGGTCAGGTCTCACCGTCCTCTCTGGGAATTTCGGGTGTTTATTTGCAGGTAGCCTTGGAGACGGAGAAACCACCCGAATCCTGATCCTGGGGAGAGAAAATCCCATGGGGAGTGGAATGAGCAAGGTACAGGGGGACAGTGGGATGGTGGCCAGCACGTCCTCTTCTTCTGCAGCCCATGGATGCACTTCCCAGGCCACCACGATTCCCTAAATGCAGCCATCTGCATCTCCCCTTTCCCACAGCCCTTGGGAATTCCAAGCACTTCAAGAGAATTAAGGAAACAAACAAGGATTTATATCCAAGGTTTATATCCGAGGGGAGGAGTTCGGTGTCTGCAGGTGTCAGAAAAGTGGCAGCTGGCCTTAAATGCTCATCCCTGGCAGGGTAAAGCCTTGGTATTGTCATCCTTAGGGATCCCTGCAGGGAAATTCTCCCCTTTCCACCCTCGGGGTGTGCCCCAGCAATGGGGGAAGTGGGGTTTCAGTGCTGCTTTTTCCTCCAGGGCTGGAGGAGGGGATCAATTTCTGTCGGTGTCCTTAAATAACCACTTGGAATGTGAGTCCTCCAGTTTAAAATTAGACCCTGGGACAACAACAGAGAGATCAGATCAGGGCAAACTCGCCCTGCATGGCTCTGATGTGGTTTAACACCGGGGTTTCACCCCTTGTGGACTCAGCCTGACAGGCAAAGGGGCTTTTGCAGCCCCCCAGTGCCACCAAACCCTTTTGGGGAGCCCAGGCTGTTGTTGCTAAGGGCTGGGTTGGTGCAGACGCTTTTGTAGGATCCAATTTTGGACTCCATAAGATGCAGGGCTCTGCATTCCCCTTTACAGTTTGTGCTGAATCCAGGTATTTGCACCCAGGAAAGGGCTGGGGTTCAGCTGGATGTGACCCAGTGAGTTCAAAACCCTTCCTAAAACTCCTCAAACCAGGGCTCTTCTGCCCCATGGGCACCAGCAAGTCCAGCTGATAATCAGCTCTTCCCTTCTGTGCCCCCCTGGGAAATGCTCTGGTGGGTTCTTACACCCCTTCAACACCCCGAGATGCCCCTTTTCTCCTTCATAACCCTGCAGCAGCGAGTTGGAGACCGAATTTGCAGCCTTGGAATCTCTTAACTGCAATAAATATAAATCCTGCTATAAATAGTGCCCATCCATGCCCAGCTGGCAGATGCAACCTCTGAAACTCCACAGGATCACATCCAAACCCCTCCTGTTTCTGTGCTGAGTTTTCCTGAGCTCTGCTCTCCTGAGGGGTTGGGGGTGATGGTTTCAGTGGGTTCAGCCTTTCCTGGTCCATGGATTTGGGTCCTTGGCTTGTCAAGTGTCCTGATCCTGCTGGACCCAGACCTGGAGCTCGATGTTCCCATCACCTCAGATGTGCCTTGTTCCTGGTGCCATCTCAATTGTCTCTCCTTTTTGTCACCTCCCAGATTGTCACCGGCCTCTACCTGGGGAATATCCGTGGTAAGTGGCTTTCCCTGCCTCTCCATGGTGCTGTGGGATCCCTGGGTAGCTGGCAGTGCTGGAGAATTCCTCTCCTTGGGAGCTCCATGTGCTCCCAACTGGGAATCTCAGCATCTTCCAGAGCTGCCCCAAATCCCCATCCCAACTGCCAGTGATCCCACTCCATCCCAGGAAAGGGATCTCCACTGGGAGCTGTGGTCACCAGCAATGCTGGAACACCAGGAAATTAATGACATATTTGGAAACCTCCTCAACAGCGAGGACACAACAGCCTTTCCCAAGTTATTGGGATAATTTCTGATTTTGGAGATGGCTTTAGCAACCTGCTAAATACCCATCACATCCCAGGGGGGTTTTTGCTTGGAAGGAGGTGTCCAACCTCTTTCCCTGCACCGTGTGGGATGAGAGGCAGCGGGAAAGGCTGGAATGGGGATCAAGGGGTGGGGGGTAATGGGTGTGGGTGGCTGGTGGGTCCCAGGAGGGCAGATAATTCCCACATGGCTCCCGTTTCCAGACTCGGAGGACCATGAGAACCTGCTGAGGAAGGGCGTGACCCACATCCTGTCCGTCCACAACTGTGCCAAGCCCGTGCTGGAGGTGAGTGCCCGGGTGGGGGCTTGGGGGACCACCCCGGGGCAGCAGGGACTGGGAAGGTGCAGAGGGGACACGCAGGAGCTTCTCCTGGTCTGGGGAGAGGCAATATGGGATTTTCACTCATTTACACCGATTTTCACTAATTTGCACCGATTTTCACTAATTTGCACGGATTTGCACTGATTTACACCGATTTGCACCACGCCATGCCACCCAAAGGGGCTCAGCGCCGGCTTTGGGGAGGGGGCAGCGGGATGTTTATGGGGTCACGGGCATCACTCGGTGGTTTTTTGGGGTGCAGCGCTGCGGGGCCGGGCCCGGCGGGTGCCCGGTGCTGTCGGGGGGTCCCCACGAGAGGGCGGCGGCGCCCCGCGAATGGAGCCCCGGCGGGGAGGGGACACGGCGGGACCCGGAGCTGGCACTGACTGCTCGGTGTCCCCCCCTCTCCCGCCTCGCTGATCCCGGGGCGCTGCGGGATCCTCGGGATGCCGCTGGGGAAACTGAGGCAGGAGGAAGCGGCCCCTGGGATGATGCCGGAGGTGTCGGACGTCGGTCGCTCGCACATAAATCCTGCCCGGATGATTCCGTGCGCCAGGAGCGGCTGCGGGTTCGGCTCCTGGGACGTGCGAGCAGCGAGGGGCACGGCCGTGGGGTGCTGGATACCCCTGATGGGGGGCAGGGACACCTTCCACTGTCCCAGGCTGCTCCAAACCCCATCCACCCTGGCCTTGGACACTGCCAGGTATCCAGGGGCAGCCACAGCTTCTCTGGGTACCCTGTGCCAGGGCCTCCCCACCCTCACAAGGAAGGATTTCTTCCAAATATCCCATCTAAATCCCCTCTGTGGCAGTGGGAAGCCATTCCCTGTGTCCTGTCCCTCCATCCCTTGTCCCCAGTCCCTCTCCAGCTCTCCTGGAGCCCCTTTAGGCCCTGCAAGGGGCTCTGAGGTTTCCCTGGAGCTTCTCCTCTCCAGGTGAACACCCCCAGCTCTCCCAGCCCGGCTTCAGAGTAGAGGGGCTCCAGCTTTTGGAGCATTTCCGTGGCCCCTCTGGACTCTCCCCAGCAGCTCCACATCCTTCCCGTGCTGGGGATGCTTCACCCCGATGCTGGGATGCTGCGGAAGGGGAACAGGACCAGCAGAACCCCTCAACCTTTTTGGGGCCACCACGGGGAGTGAACCCCAACAAAACCCCAGCTGGAGCCTTCTCCCTGCCGGGGCATTGAGTAACGGGGGAGAGAAAGAAGGGAAGGACAAACGGCTCGGGGCCGGGGAGCGCGGGGAGCGCGGGGCTCGGTCCGACGGGGAGCAAACCGCACGGAGCTCTTACAACACGGAGCAAAGCCGCACCAAGGGGAAGCGGAAAGGCTCGGGGGGAGTTGAGCAATGTGTCAATCACGGCCACCGCAAAGCCCAGCTCCGCTGCCGTGCGCGGCCCCGCTCCTTGCGGCGGGATGGGGACAGCCGGGGAACGGGGAGCGGCCGCGGCGTTCATCCGGGATTGGGGGGGTGCGGCTCGGGGTTTGGGGTGGGTTGAGGTCGTTTTGGCTGCTCCACGGTGGGTTTGATGGCGTGGTGGGGAGGTTGGGATGGCAGCAGGCGTGGAGCTGTGGGTGTGGGATGTGGTGATGCGTGGGAAATCCACGCTCATCCTTCCAACGTGGGTCATTCCAGAGCAGAATGATCCCTTTTTCCATCCTTCCCCGCCACTTCCCTCCTTAAATAATCCACTTTTTCCAGCCTCCTGGGCTGGAGGGTGGTCCATGGGGTTGGGCTGCCTGTGCCGGGAGGGCCCTGAGGAGATGGGGCAATCCCTGGCGCTCCGGCTGCAAGGTTTCCCCCAGTTTTGTTAAGAAAGGATTAAAAAAAAAACCCACCCCAACCCCCAGATAAAAAGGATCTAAATTTAGCTGCGAACAGGGAGGATCGAGGAAGCGATGTTTTAAGGAGAGGAAAGTAATCTGACCTAGGCTAGCAGGCAGCAGATGATTTATGGGGTATTAAAAGGATGGGGAGGAAATAACTCATTGATGAGAGTGGCTTTGTCAGCGCGTGTTCACACACGTCTTCCTGGTGGGGTTTGGGGCCTGGAAAAGGGTTGGCTCTGTTTTTGGGGGTTCCTGAGCATTGGAGTTGTCCCCACAGCCTGGCCCGTGCTCTGGGATTGAGAGGAAATTGCCTGGGGTGGGATGGATGCACCCATCCATCGGAGTGGAGCAAACCCCAAAGTGGTTTTTGGCTTTCCTCTCCCCTCAGGGTCAGCTGAGGAAGGAAAAAAAAAAAGAGAGAAATGGAGGATTTAATGCTTCTTGGAGGTATTTTATTGCTGTTTAATTTTGTATTGCAGGACATGACCTATCTGTGTATCTCGGCCTCGGATTCATCCAGTCAAAACCTGTGAGTGATTTCCCATCCTTTTTCCTGCTGGTCAATAAAAGCTCAGGTGCAGGGTGAGGGTTTAGTCTATTCATGCTGTGAAATTTCAAATAATCCCTGAGCTTCCCAGAAGCTGGGGTTCATTCCTGTATGCTAAATAACATTTTAGGGCTTAAAATCCATTTTTTATGTGTGTTTGCAGTCAGGAAATTCGATTTTTCATCAAGTTTCAGAATTATTCCACTGGGCAGGGTTGAAAATTGGAGTGTTAGAAAGATGGTTTGTATCGGGCATTTTTCTTTTTGGAAAGAGAAATATAGCATTTATTAAAACACACATTTTTTTCACCATGTAAAGCACAGATGCTCCTAAGTCTTGGAACGATGTTTTGGAGATGAAACTGCTGAGAGGAGCTGGGAGGAATTCCCAGGATTTTGTGGGATGCTGCTGCTTTGGGTGATGGGCGTCCATAAATCATCCATTTGCACCAGCAAAGTGGCAAATCCACGGGGTTTTTCTCTCCAATCAAACCCTAAAAAGCATCAAAACTTAATTCCCAGGGCCCAAACTGAGCCCAGAGGTGCCGGTTTTTCCAGCTGTGCCTGGGGGTGGAATTCTGCTTGCTCATGCTGCCGCTGAGCGGAAAGAGAAGCTTTACAAGAAAACCCTGCCTCAGCAAGAACGGGGGGGTTTTGGTTGTTATTTTTTCCCCTTCGCTCATTTCTTTGCGTTCGTGGCGTGTCTACGAAAGGGAAAAAAAAAAAAAAGGGAAAAAAAAAAAAAGATTAGGCTGCCTGCAGGAAGGAAGAGTTATTCAAGAAACTATTTTCTGCTTGTCAGTTTATGCCTTGGATTTCACAATCCCGGTGAACTTTGTGTCCTCCTTGTGATTCGAGCTCTCAGGGCTGCCATTCCACTCCCTGATCCCATGCTTTGAGGCTGGAAAAGCACAGGCAGAGCTTTCCCTCTGGGAATAACACCCCTGGAGTGAGTGAGGATGGATAGGAGGCCAAAATCCTTTGGGATGGGTTGGGAGAGGGATGGAGGCTGGAGGCACGAGCGGCGTGTCCTTGCATCACGGGAGATTCCTGCTGGTGCTGCCGAGGGGCTGAAGGGGAATACTGGGATCTGGAGAGCTTGGAGCTGTGTGGGCAGCACCTGCAGGCCTGGGGGGATGTTGTCAGCTCTGTGGAGATCAGCAGGACCAGCAGGAAAATCCCCTGGGACAGGCTTTAGGCAGGGAAATTCCTCCTGAAGGGTGATGCTCCGTTTGCCGCGGTGCTGGAGGAGCCTTGGACTGACAGCTCCTTCCAGGAATGAGAGGCTCATTATTTTTAGCCTGACCGCAGTGTCAGAGACTCCCTCATCTCTCCTCCTCTTCCTGTGAAGCAGAACCCGCTGCTATTCCCAAATAAATTCATCCTTTTTTGCCTCCATAGAAGGTGCTGAGCCAAGCGCTCCCAGGGCACCCTTTTCCATGGGCTAGGAGGGATGGAGGGGATTCTGGAGGGTTCCCAGAGGGAAACCAGCTCCCTTGGCGAGGGACACAGTGAGAATAACCACGGGAGGTCATGCCTTGGCTTCTGAGAAATCAGGAAGGCTGCGTGGGCTCATGCCCACCCCGTCATGTGGAGGCAGAGGAAGTCCGGAGCAGAGGTGCTGCCAAAGGGACCCTCTTCTTCTCCTGGAAAACCCAAGGCTGGGTGGCCAGGGAGGCCACGAGCAGCACAAATGACCAGAATCAGGTTTTCTGCCTCAAAACTGCCCCAGGGCTCAGCGTGGTGCTGGCAGAGGGTAGGGATGGGCAGGTTTTATTGGAAGGAGAGGAATACCTGGCTCAGGGCGGGATCACAGAGGTACAACAGCTCCTGGATCATCACAGGAGGGATGTGTCTCACCAGAGCGTGCCATGAACACCCAGCTCTGTCCACTCCATACACATGGAATTAGTTATCTCTTTTTCCAGGTCTCCATCAGGAAGCCCTGGCTCCCACCTGCCCTTTTTGCTTCCAAATGCTCTGGTTTGGGGGAATGTGCTCCCTGGGCTTTGCCAGCAGTTCCTGCTTGTGCTTTCCTGCACCTCTCTGTGCCTTCCCGTGGGTGGGGGCAAAATGTCCCTTCCTCCCTTTCCCTTCCTCTCTTTCCCTTCCTTCCTTTCCCATTCTCCCTTTCCCTTCCTCTCTTTCCCTTCCTCTCTTTCCTTTCCTCCCTTTCCCTTCCTCTCTTTCCCTTCCTCTCTTTCCCTTCCTCCCTTTCCCTTCCTCCCTTTCCCATTCTCCCTTTCCTTTTCTCCCTTTCCCTTCCTCCCTTTCCCATTCTCCCTTTCCTTTTCTCCCTTTCCCTTCCTCCCTTTCTCTTCCTCCCTTTCTTCTTCCCCTCTGGCATCCCTCCATCTTTCCCTCAGAGGGAAGCAGGTGTTTTTGGCACAGTTTGGGAATGAGGGGTGAGGCAGGATAACTGGAGAGTTCGTGTCCCTTGGGCACGAGGTGACACCTTTCCCTGCAGGCTGTGCCCCTGGGGCTGAGCTGGTTTCTCTGGTGGCATCACCCTCATTCCTTGATCCCTCAGGAAGTAGGAAATCCCCTGGGAATTCTCCCAGGTCATTTCCCTCACCTGCCTGATGCCTTAGGTTTTAACTTTTATATTTTCAAATTCTGTACTGCTTAGAGTGTAACTCTGAAGTTCCTTGGAGCCTGTAATTCCTGCTCTCTCGTACTGGGCAGACATAACAAAGCCTCTCCAGGCTTTGCCTTCAAGGACAGCCAGGCTGTTTTTAGGCCCAAAATGTGTAAACCAAAGATTCTAAGAGGGGCAAGCTGAGGGGAATTACATCGTTAAACTGGGGCTTTAATTGGAGAATGAACCCTGATATGCAAATGATCCAAACCTATAAAAGTGTGAAGAACTCGTGACCTGGGGTCCATCTTGGGGTCCAATTTTTGGAAGCAGCCTCTGGCTCCCCCAGGGTGTACCTTGAAGGCCCTTCAAATAAATACCTGTCTTTATTCCCTTACTCTTGTCTAGTCTCTGTTTCTAGGTGGCTGGAGGAGGCATCATGCCAGAGGAAGGATCTCTGCTCCCACCCCACACTGGTGGCCCCAGGGTGGTGGGAAGTCCTTGGGAGTGACACTGGTGCTGTTTCCAGGGTGTCCTGGTGTCCTGCAGGGACAGACAGCCCTTCCCTCCTCACCTCCTGCCTCTCTCCCTGCAGGCTGCAGCATTTTAAGGAGTGCATCCAGTTCATCCACGAGTGCAGGCTCGGAGGGGGAGGCTGCCTGGTGCACTGGTGAGAGCTGCTGTGACCCCCTCACACCCCATCCATCCCCTGGGAAATGGGAACGGGCTCCCAAAAAGTGTCCTTGGTGTGGAACATCACCGGGAAAGGGCAGGAAGGAGAGGAGGAGGCACATGGGAAGGCCTCCACCTCCAGACCCACGGGGATGGGTGGTCCTTGAAGTGACAACCTGAGCATCCAAGATGTGGGACAGGCTTGAGGAGGGGACAGGGGGGTGACAACAGGGTGAGAGAGCTCCTTATCCCCTCCCAACCCGTGCCTGCCACCACGCCAGCGAGGGAATCTGCCTCCCATGGGATCCTCTCCCTGATGTGGCTCCTTGGGCTGTTCCAGCCTGGCCGGGGTGTCCCGCAGCACCACCATCCTGGTGGCCTACCTGATGACAGTGACAGAGCTGGGCTGGCAGAGCTGCCTGGCTGCCACCAAGGCCGTGCGCTCCTACGTCAGCCCCAACTCTGGATTCCAGCAGCAGCTGCAGGAGTACGAGAGGACCCTGCTCCAGGAGGTAAAGTCCCCTTGGGTACTTTTTTGGAGGGGTTTACAAGCAGGCATGGCTCCTTTGCATGCAGCTCTGTGTTTGCCCCGGCTGGATTTCGGGAATGTCGTTTATTACCTGGGGATTTGGGGGTTTGCATGAGAAAACAAAAAGAAAATGAAAAAAAAAAAAGTGCCTCTGTATTATGTGAGTGCACTTCGAAAAGCTCTGGAAAACCTTCAAACCCTAAACTTGAAAACCCTAAACTTGAAAACCCTAAACTTGTTTTCTTGAGTTAGGACACTGCAGGAGGGACGGGAGAGCAGCTTGTCCCTTGGGAACCTTGGGAAGGAGCTGGGCCAATTCCTGGGAATGCAGCACAGCTGGAGCTGGAGGTGGAGAGGGGGAGTGGAGAGGGAGGAAGGCTCTTGTGAGGAGTTTTGGGATGTCTGGGCATGCTTGGATGTGCCAGGGCTCCCTCTGCCAGCGAGCCCCTTGCTCTCAGAGGCAGGTGGCAGGCAGGAGCAAGTGTGGGTGGAGAAATCTCCGATTTTTTCCTCCCCAAAACGAGGTGCAGCAGCAGATTTTGGGAGAGCAGAAACTCGGGCTGGATGAGTTCCCATCCCGTGCAGGGGACGGAGGATGGAGCAGAGCCGAGCTGGATTCCAGCAGCTGGGATGGCAGCAGCACGTTCAGCTGGGAGCAGAGATCAGAGCTGTACTTCTGACCTGGAAAGCCTCTGAAAGCAGAGGGAAAGGCCTTAAAAAGGCAAAGGGAAAGGCCTTAAAAAGGCAAAGGGAAAGGCCTTAAAAAGGCAAAGGGAAAAGCCTTGAAAGGCAAAGGGAATGGCCTTAAAAAGGCAAAGGGAAAGGCCTTAAAAAGCAAAGGAAAAGGCCTTTAAAAGCACAGCTCCCACCAGACTCTGCAGCTGCCTCCAGCCTCCCACTCTGTCCCCTGCTCCTTCACCCACCCCTGGGGTCCCAAACTTCACCTAGGACACAGCTGGACCTCTCCAAGGAAAGGGTAACTGTGGAAAAGATGTGTACAAGGGATGTCACAGCTCTCGTCACCCCTAAATCGATGCCATCCCTGGAGGCAGAGCCCCCCACCCACTGCAGCCCTGAGCATCGTGCCATGGCCCCGTGACAAACAGGACCCTGAGGTCCCTCTGGCCCTGCCGAGCCCGTGGAGGGGATTCCTGTCCTCCCAGGAGGGAGCAGGGACAGCACATGGCACTGCCCCACGGGCCAGCCCCTTCCCCAACCCCAAGTTCCCTTCGCCGTGTGCCGGCGGGCGCTGTCACATGAGGGATGTGGCTGTGCCCCGTTATCTCCAGCTGGCAGAAACGCCCCTGGAGGAGGGTGGAAAATGCTCTAAGGGATTACAAAACACCCACGGGGCTGGAGATTCCCTGCGGGGCTTCCCCTGGCTGGGCTGGCTCTCCCCAGCCCTTCCCACATCCCAGAGCAGACCCTGCTGTGGGGTTTGCTCTGCCCTCCCTCCATCCCCGTTATTCCTCTTGTTCCCAAAACCCACACTGGGCTCAACACTTTCCTCCCTTTCCCTTGGAAGCTGCTTTTCCATCACCTCCAAGTTTTACCGGTGGCTTTGCAACCTTTTCCCTGAAATACCCGAGGCACAGCCAAGGGTGGAGGCGCTGGGATGTGTTTTCCTGGCCCTGGGATTTAGCAAGAGCTGCCTTTTCCTTGAAACTCCCACCCTGTGATGTCAGCACCGAGGAAGGAATGGCCCTCGGGGGTGGAAAAACCTCAATCCTTGGTGGTTAAAACCGGTGAGGAACAGTTTGGTCCTTCTGGGCACCTCCTGGGGCTGTGGTGCCTCAGTTTCCTTCATCCCAGGGGGCTCAGATGGGACTTTGGGAGGAAGGAATGGGGAAGATGCTCCCTGGGACTTCCCAGCCTCGCTGCTGGAGCGTGCAGCTGCGGTTTCAATCTGGCAAACGGGGCTTCTCCGGACTGAAGGGATAAAGAAGGAAGGAAGGCACCAAGAGCAGCAGCAGGATGAGGGTAAGGTTAGAAAAGGAAGTCAGCGGGCACAGACAAGGCAGTGTGGATGTGACAGAGGGCACAGATGGGCATTCTGGTGACAGACCTGTCCCCCGTGGGGCTGGCACAGCATGGCCAGGCTGCCTTTTTCCCCCTGGTGCCATCCCACATGGGCTGGGTGCTCCTGGCCTGGGAGAGAGCAGGAGGAGGAGGAGGAGGAGGGCAGTGGGTTGGTGGTCAGCGCTGGAGGAAATGGGCTGGAACCACTTCTTGCTCTGGCTTTAAAAGGAAGTGCCTGGCAGCTTTGCCCATCTCCCACCCACTCCATCCCTCCTCCCTGGATGGTGGGAGCCAGCTCCCAGCCTGGATGCTGAGCCCTGGTGGGTGCCAGGCAGCTCTTCCCACGGAGCTTCATCCCTCTGGATGCTTTCCATGGAAGGGATGTTCCCCCCATGAGATCCTGGAGTGGATTCTTGCCCCAAATCCTGTCCCAAGCCCTTTGGGTCTCACTTCCCAGGGGTTGTTTTCTCACAGGGCGTACAGATCTGGCTCTGGGGCAGATCCTGAGCACAGGATCTGGCAGCTTGCAGGTGGCAGTTGTGTAACAGCCGTGGTGAGTCCTGCTGTCCGAGGGAGCGGATTTGGGAAATCCAGACATTCCCAGTGGAAATCCCCCCTGCCCCAGCTGATTTTCCCTGGCTGCAGGAGAGGGGGGATACCACCAGGGTCAGTCTCAGACCTTTTTCCCTTGAGGCTCGCCTGATCCTGGCAGGATAATGCTGAGCTGCCAATCCTGCTGTCCTGAATCCCAAACTTCTCCTGGGAACTCGGTGGCTCCTGCCCATTTGGGAAGACAAATCCACAGCAAAGGCACCTCACCCAGGGGGTGCCAAGCTCATGGGAGCTGCTTCCCTCTCTCTGGATCCCCTGGCTGCATCCCATCCCTGTCCCTGTGCTACCCCATCCCATGGCTCCAATGCCCAGTCCCTCTCCTCACCCTTTGCACCCACAGGTGCCCTCCGTCCCCTCCTCGAGGTGTTTGGTGTTGCTGGGTGTGCTCCTGCCACTCATCCCAGTAATTCCTTGCTGGAGCAGCTGGTTCCCAGCTCCTCAGGGATTTGGCAGAGCTCTGGCTGTTCCCTGTGAGCCCCAGGCAGCAGGAATGGTGAATCCTGGCAGAGCTGCCCCTTCCTGCCCACGCTGCTGCAATTTGGGACTGTCTGGCTCTTTCCTCATCCCAGCAGTAACGGGAACAATTTCTCTGGACCATCCCTTGCTTCCCAGCCACCTCCAGGCCTCAGCCTGCTGCCAGCTGGCCCCTGGCCACCAGGATGCTCCTGCCTTGGGATGAGGGGGATGAGAGGTTCCTCCACAACCTCCCGGTGGTGAGCGAGCTGCTCTGACAACAAACCTGCCCCACCTCGCAAGGGCCAACGCAGCCGTGCTGCCCGTGGGGAAGAAAAGCTTCGGGAAGCATTCCTTACGGGAATTCAGGCACATGAGGAGCAGCAGCAGCTTCTTGGCAAGCAGAAATAAATAAAGCTGCCGTCCCAGCTGCAGCCAGTGCGGGAAGCTGAGGGTGCTGCCAGCTCTGTGCCGGGCTGGGGATGTGGGGAGTGCTGTCATGGGGGGATCCATTGGCATCTGTGGTGTGATGAGTGCGAGTTCCTGTGGGATTGGGACCTTTCCCGTGTGCTGGATGTGCCTGGGGATGCCCCGGCCTCGCCTGAGGCTGCACAAGGCTGGGGTTGCAGCGGGAATTGCTTGGCTCGCTGCTTTCCATTGGAGCTGCTGCAGCCCTGCTCTGTCTCTGGGGGTCTCTCAGCCTTTTCAGGTGACCCTGACAACCTCTTTTCCTGGCAGTACCGTGCCTGGATCCGCCGGGATTACGGCAGGAACCCCTTCCAGGACCAGGAGGAGCTGCAGCGCTTGCTGGGCCAGCAGCACGAGGGGCAGAAGGAGCAGCAGCTGGGGAGCAGGGATTGCTCCTGGCTCCGCTCGCCAGCTCCCACCTTCCCTCCTCCCTGCCACGCAGGTGGCACCGGTGGCAGCAGATGGATGAACAGATAAGCAGCCGCCTGTTCCCGGGCAGGCTCTGGCCCTGGGGGCTTGGAAAACTCTGTTTTTCCCTTTGCCAAGCACCTCCAGGGATTCGTGTCTAGGGCAGAAAGCCGCCAGCAGCAGCGTGGGCTCCAGGCTTGGAGCAGGAGGACAGGACTCACAGACCCCCTCCTGTCAGCTGCCAGCTCCAGTTCATGGGTGACAGCGTCCTGCTTTGTCCCATTCCCCCATTCCCAATGGATTAGAGCTGCTTTTCCACCCTCAGAGCAGCAGCCAGCCCATCCCTCTCTCCTCGTTACCATATCTGGGTGCTCCTCTGGCAGGGCACGGGAATGGTGATGCTAACCTTGGAACTCCAAGGTGGGAGGGGATGGAGAGAGGCCACCTTGTCCTCTGCTTCCCTGAGGAAGGAGGGATGAATCCTGGGATGTGGGGGTGCTGCTGAGCCTTGGCTGGCACCCAGTGGGATGGGGAGAGGGGCTTGAGGCTCTTTGAGGCTGTCCCTTGCTGTGTGTGGAGTTTCCCAGTCCAGCCTGTCCTTGGCAAGTGAATATCTGGCATTTTCCTTATCCCAACCCCAGGGAGGGGGAAAATCCAGCAGTGCCAGAGGCTGCCTGTCCCACTGCCTCCATCCCTGGAGCCAGAGTGGTTTTGGGTTTTCCCTGAGCCCCCTCTGAATGTCCCTGCTTGTCAAAGAAGCCAAAAGCTTGGCTGGACTCAGCCAACCCATGGACCAATTTAACTCTGTCCCTCTCCAAAAGTCTTTTTAATACCTAAAACCCATGGCCATGTCCAGTTTTTCATCTCAAACCCGTGTTGTGCTTTTCCAGAGCTTTCTTTGGCAGGAATCCCCCCCATCTGCCTTACAAAGAGGGTCCCATCCCATGGATTCAGCCCTTACTGCACGGAAACCTTCAACTCTTCCGTGCCATCTCGGCCTTTTACTAGAAATACCTTGTTTGTCCACTCAAAAATGTCTGTTCCGCAATTCCTTCTAAGAAAAAAGGGATTAAAAACATTTCTAGGAATTCTCTTAATGAAGATTTCTGGGTACTCCTTGTGTGACAGCACCAGGGGTGACTCGCCCAGCTCCTAATAAAGAAGAGAGTGATTAAAATCATGAGGGTGCCTGGACTTGATTTGTTCCTGCTGGGAATACAGAGATGGACTGAAATGACCGCCCTGCTTCCCATTTTCTTGATGAGAACCACCAGCAAAACGAAAAGTTTTAAATATTCATTGTTTATCCGTGACGTATAGAATTCCAGGCGAAAAACAAATGGGGGCTTTTCCCATTTTTTTTTAGGTGGAGAAAAGGGTCTCTGTGGCTGTTATTCCACATGGAAATAGTGCCGTGTGTGGGAAAGCAATTCATGGGATCAGTGCTGCTGGTGGGGCGGGCTGAGTGAGCAAACAGTGATCAATATTGGATTTAAAGCCTCTGCTGTCATTTTAGGAAGCAGAAAAATGGAACTCGCACGCAGGAAGAGAAAAGAGAAGAAAGTGGGAGTTAATAGGAAGTCATTGGAGATGGGTGATAAGCAGAGATTCGCTTTGCATGAGGTGTGATAACCCCCACAGCCCGGGGGGCCCTGCCCCTCCCGGCCATCCCGGGCTTCAGACATTCCCCAGGGAACCACAGCACCCGAGCAAAACCTGGGAAAATCCCCCCCAATTTGGGGAATCCCAGGGAACGCTCCCCCAGAGCAGCAGCAGCACCCTCCATGCCTGACATCACAGCAACATCCTTGCCCAAAAAGCTCCCCCTAACCCAAATTTCCCTGGATTTGAGGGGTATCTCCGGTGAATAAATCTATTTTTTCCACTCTGGCTCCATCAGTGGAGGCTTTAGGAATTCTGGGAGCTGGGAGGCAAACCCTGAATGGGTAAAACCAGGCTGGTTTCCACTTTTCCCTGCATTGCCAAGAGCACCTCACGCTTGGCTGCTGGGCTCTGCTGTCCCACATTGGCCTTCCCGAAATCCTGGTGCCTCTGGCAGGGGGAAAACGGCTCTGCTGAGGCGTGACTGAGCTTCCCAGGGTGCTGCCAAGGCGGGGAAATCCTTCTCAACAAATTCCTGGCCCTGCTGGCATCCTCATCTCTTCCCTTCCCAGCAGTAAGCAGGGCTGTGAGGCATCTCCCAGCCTACTCCAAGTGCCTGAAACCTCGTTTTTAAGGGGTTTAATATCTTATCCTCACCCCAGGGAGTTTAGATTTACCTTTCCAGGCTGCCCATGAAGCCACAGGGCCAAAATGAAGCTGGGAATGATGAAGTCACCTCGCTCCATAGCAATGAATCTCCAGGTCTTTGGTCTCCAGAGGGGATGGAGAGTTTGGTTGTGTGAAGACCCTTTAAAACACCACCATTTTCCCAGGATTTTAACGAAATAAAGAGTTTTTTCCAGGAGGGTCTCCATCTAGCAGAGGGAGGTGGTGATGCAAAGCCCTTGCAAAGCTTCAAATTGTATTTTTGGACAAAAAAGAGAATGAATCCTCCTGACCGTATCTGATTGAAGAAGACGGTTTTGGCTCACCCCAAATCTCCTGGGGGGTGAATCCAGTGAGGATCAGTGGGGTGTTTAAAAACAAGGGCCATTACAGCCGTTCTTTATTAGAAATGACAGGCAAGGTTGTGCACCTCAGAGCGTTATTTTTATTAAACCATCTGTGCAGTTCCATACATTTCCCATTTCTCTGTATTACCCACGTGGGAGTAATTATGGTTTTCTTCCAAGAAATGTGTGTGTAATCTGGTAATCCCAAAAAAACCCCTCTCTGAAGTCAGGCTGCAGATGGTCCTTTATGCTCTGGTGGCCATGGCTGGGTTTGGGGTGCTGGGCACGGTCAGGACACCAAATCCAGCTCGGGAACA
Source organism: Falcunculus frontatus (assembly GCA_013398115.1). Lineage (NCBI taxonomy): Eukaryota > Metazoa > Chordata > Aves > Passeriformes > Falcunculus > Falcunculus frontatus. The sequence continues at coordinate 214,603 of VZRV01003976.1, read as the reverse complement.
GTGGGAACTGCTGGGGCAGGGAGGGAGGGAATGATCCAGGACTGAGGGTTGATACAGAAAGGAACTGGGAACTGACTGGGCATGGACTAAACTGGGACTGGGGATGGACAACTGGGACAGGGGAGATTGGACTGGGACAAGGGAGGGACTGATCTGGAGCTGTGGATGGATGAATCTGAGATTGAGGAAAGTGGTCTGGGACTGGGAATGGACAACTGGGACAGGGGAGATTGGACTGGGACAAGGGAGGGACTGATCTGGAGCTGTGGATGGATGAATCTGAGATTGAGGAAAGTGGTCTGGGACTGGGAATGGACTGAACTGCGACTGGGGACACTGGTCTGAGACTGGGAAGGCTGATTTGGGACTGGGGATAGATTGATCTGGGACTGGAGAGGGACCAGTCTGGGACTGGGAAAACTGATCTGGGACTGGGAATGGACTGAACTGCGACTGGGGACACTGGTCTGAGACTGGGAAGGCTGATTTGGGACTGGGGATAGATTGATCTGGGACTGGAGAGGGACCAGTCTGGGACTGGGAAAACTGATCTGGGACTGGGGAGGCTGGGCTGAGACTGGGAAGACTGGTATGGGATGAAGTTAATCTGGGACTGGGGAGACTGGTCTGGAACTGGGGAGGTTGATTGGGGGATACACTGATCATGGACTGATCTGGGACTGGGGATGTTGATCTGAGACTGGGACGGACTGATCTGGGGCTGGTAATGGACCAGTCTGTGTCTGGGAAGGCTGCTCTGGGACTGGGGACGCTGGGTTGGAACTGGGAATGGATTAATTTGGGACTGGGAACAACGGGGCCAAACCAGTGACAGATTGGCCACGCCCCCTCCCACATAGGCCACACCCCTCATACACAGGC
>VZRV01003976.1:94652-213699 GCA_013398115.1 Falcunculus frontatus | reverse complement strand
CCCCCCCCCCCCACACAGGCCCCGCCCCCTCCCGCACAGGCCCCGCCCCCTCCCGGTCAGCTGATTTCGGGGAAAGCCGCGCTTTAAGAGAAACTGCGGCGCGTGCCCCGCCAGGACGCTCCTCATTGGCCGGCCCCACACGGCGCTGTCTTCTCATTGGGTGGAGCGCGAGCAGGGAGGGGCTCACGATTGGTGAAGCGCGGCGGGGGCGTGATAGTGGGCGTGGCCTCATCATCGCGCTGCTATATAATGCGAGCGCGGGGGAGCAGCGCGGGCGCGGCACCGGCACCGGCAGCGCGGAAACGGGGCCTGCACCGGGACCGGCTGAGGGACAGGGACCGGCGGCTGAGGGACAGGTATCGGCATCCCCCGTGGGAGGGCAGGGACCGGCTGAGGGACAGGTATCGGCATCCCCCGTGGGAGGGCAGGGACCGGCTGAGGGACAGGCATCGGCATCCCCCGTGGGAGGGCAGGGACCGGCTGAGGGACAGGTATCGGCATCCCCCGTGGGAGGGCAGGGACCGGCTGAGGGACGGGTACCGGCACTGGCATCCCCTGTGGGAGGGCAGGGACGGGCTGAGGGAGAGGGACTGGCACCGGCATCCCCTTGTGTGAGAGCAGGGACCGGCTGAGGGACAGGCACCGGGATAGATACCGGCATCCCATGTGGGAGGGTAGGGACAGGGACCGGCTGAGGGACAGGTATCGGCATTGGCATCCCCCGTGAGAGGGCAGGGACCGGCTGAGGGACAGGTATCGGTATCGGCATTCCCTGTGGGAGGGACAGGGACCGGCTGAGGGACAGGGACCGTCACCGGCATCCCCTGTGCGAGGGCAGGGGCAGCTCCCGACCCCTGCCCCGAGTACCCGCACGCCTGCGGGCTGCAGGGAGGGACAGGGAGTTTGCGGGACCGGAGGGATGCGGGATGTCCCCAGCCCGGTCCTCTTGGTCCCCTGCGCAAGGAACCGAGCCCGCTGCGGGTCGCAGAGCCCGGTCTGGGCGGGTTGGAGCCGCGGGGCTGCCGCTGCCAGCCGGGTTTGCTGATTGCCCGTGGGGAGGGCTCCTTGGCATTGTCCCGATCGTGTGACCCCCTGTCGGGGAGGGCAGATGGAGCTCCGGCCTCTGGCAGTGATGGGAAGAAGCTTTCTAGATTTAGAAGTGTCCCATTTCTGAGGTTTTTCCCTTTGGCGTGACTCGGGGTGGGTGCGTGTGCCCCCATTGCTCCAGGGATGAGCTGTGGTGCGTCCTTTGGGCTGGCATCCAGAGCTGTGCCCTCCGTGGTGTTTTGGCTGCTGGCGTTGGTGCTCGCCATCCCTAGAAAACAGGGGCTGTGCTCTGAGTAGCCAGAGCTGTCTCTGTGTCCTGCTGGGCAGTGCAGAAGGGATGGAATTTGGTGGCACTGAGCTGGTGGGAGCCCGTGGCAAAGCAGGGACCACTGGGTCTCAGGCTGTGCTGGGAGTATCCTTGTTTTCTCCCCAAAATCTTCCAGTGGGGCAGTAAACAACAAGCGAATGAGGGAGAGCCATTCCAGTAAAACCTGGAGCCCAAAATGCCTGGAAAGTTGATTCAGGAGCTGCTGGTCACTTCTGCCAGGCTACCAGCTCCTGTCGTGACAGGGAAGGTTGAGCCTGGCACTTTGCTTCCAGTGGTTGTGTGTTCCTTATCCCTGTGAAGATTTGGGATGCAGTTTGGAGCTGGCATCTGCTCCCCAAATGGTGCCTGGTGAGAGGAGCTGCTGTTCCTTCTGGGACAGATCCTTTTGCCAAGATCAGCCAGGGACAACTCTGGCACCCCAGGTTGGCCTTCCCAGTGTCACCTGCTCAGGTGACAGCACAGCTGGGGGCTTTAATCCCCATCCCTCTGCTTCCCCTGTGACTTATCCCGCAGCAAAATAGGAATGAGCAGAGCACTGAGTCAGCTTCTGGGAGCGGAACTTTGGTAGAGCTGGAGGAAGAATTTGTAGTAACTCAGAAGGAAATTGCCTCGTTTTTTTTCTTCTTTTTTTCATTTTAAAAGAATCGGGGGGTGGCCTGGGGGGTATTTTAATCCTAGAATTTTAGGATTGTGGAATCCCAGAAAGGTTTGGGTTGGAAGGGACCTTAAAGATCATCTCATTCCATGGGCAGACATTGGCACTTCCAGAAGCTACAGGTGGTGCCATTACCAGCTGGGCATGGGGCAAACCAGCCCAATCCCTGCTCCCCAGGTGTGCTGGGATGGAACTGGGAATGCTGACAGGGCTTGGCCCCCTGTGTCCCTGCAGGATGTGTGACCGGAACGGTGGCAGGCGGCTGCGGCAGTGGCTCATTGAGCAGATCGACAGCGAGCTCTACCCCGGCCTCATCTGGGAGAACGAGGAGAAATCCATGTTCCGCATCCCATGGAAGCATGCTGGGAAGCAGGACTACAACCAGGAGGTGGATGCTTCTATTTTCAAGGTAGGCACAGGTGGTTGATGCCTTTTCTTGGTGCCTCCTGGGCTCCGTGGTGCTGCTTTTGTCCCTTGGTGGGATGTGGTTGCGCTGTCTCTGGGTTTTATATCTTTAACCCTTATAGGAGATGCTGTAGTTTGTCTCCCAGGCTTTTTTTTGAGATGATTTATTCCTTTTTATCAGCAGTTAGTACCAGTTTTAAGTTTGTTCTCAGCAGGTTTGAACCCAGATCTGACGTGAGAAGGAGCTTTCCACCTGCTCGAAACTTCTCATCAGCTTTTCTTGCTGAAATGCTGGATTTATATTTAAAAAAAACCCCTAAAAACACTTTGCGGGTGGGAGGGAAGGATTTCACTGAAGGGGGGGATTTCCAGTTTTGAGGAAAAATGGGAAAATTCCATCCCGAAGCAAAAAGGTCCCCAGGAATTCCCTTCCCTCTGACCCCACTTCCAAGTATCTGGACTGGTGAGGGAGTTTACTTTCAGTGACAACTGGGTTGGGAGCATTGAGTTATGAGGATGGCGTTGAACTCTGCCATCTGAAAATACAGAAAGAGCTATAAAAGAAATAAATATGTATATTTAAAAAATATGTAGTATTTTCCATTCTTCCTTCAGTGGTGAAATACATTCTCTTACCAAAAGCACAAATTATGTTCTGGTCTTAGAGAAACCAATTTATTTATTAATTTATTACTTAGGAGCTGGGAAATGAGGTTTATTTTGATTATTTTTTATTGAGCAGCAATTCCTCATGTTCCCAGCAGCTCCTGACCCATAGGTGCAGAGGTGAAGATGATGATTTTGACCTCTGCTTTTTGAAAACCTGGGTTTGAAGAGACTTTCCTGCATTTCTGGGGCACACAGTGCTGCTCTGCACCCCAAAAGCTCCCCCAGGTGTGATGGCTGTGCAGTCTAGGAGTGAAACAGCAAATCCCCAGGGGACGCTCGAGAAGGGTGCAAGATGCAAAATTCTCTCTGCAACCCCAGCTCTTCCTCCCTGAGAGGCTTTGTAGAGCTCACAGGGAGGATTTTCTTAGGTTTTTTTATTTGTTCTTTGCTTTAGGCCTGGGCTGTTTTCAAAGGCAAGTTCAAGGAAGGTGACAAAGCAGAGCCGGCCACGTGGAAGACGCGGCTTCGCTGCGCTCTCAACAAGAGCCCTGACTTTGAGGAGGTGACAGACAGGTCCCAGTTGGACATCTCTGAGCCTTACAAGGTCTACAGGATCGTGCCAGAGGAGGAGCAGAAATGTGAGTTCCCCAGGAAAGGAGTGACCCCTGCTGTGGGTCCATCCTGTAACCACAGAGCTGCAGCTGAGCAGAGCTTCCTGGCCAGAGCCTGCTCTGTGCTCTGGCTCTCTGCTTGTCCTGCTTTGTCCTGTGGTGACAGGGAGGGGAGGAGAAAGGCCAGGCTTATTTTTTTTAACCCCTTGAACCCCTAGGAAATAGGGGACAGCTGCAGCCTTGTGGAAGCTCCCATCCCCTAAGGATGTTGTAGGGACAAATCCCACCTTCCTTGCTTGGGGGAGGGACATGAGCCTAAATCCCTTGTCCTCACAACCCCTGAGGATGGTGGGGAGCTGGAATTAAATCCCTTTCCTTGCCAGCATTACTGGAGGAGCAGTAATTTTGCAGAGATCTGCTCTGCTGTCCTCAGGCTTAGGTCACACTAACTATAACCCTGTTTGTGGTTAGGGGAGCGTGTGTGCTTTGTCCTTTTTTTTTTAAGTTAAAAACCTGCAAAAAAAGAATGATTTTGCAGTCAGGAAATCTGCCTTTAGCATCTCTGTCCTCTCCAGCCCGTTCACACAGGGGCTGTGCTGCCCCTATGCAAATGGCACTGCAGGTTCCCACCAGCAGCACCCCTGCACTGGGGTGGCTGGTGAAAAAAGGAGAAGCAGCAGCCCCAGTCTCTGTGGTGCTCAAAAAAACCCCAAACCCTCTCCTCTGCTCGAGCTCTGTCTGTGTTATCAGCCAGACTTTTGACTTTTCTTGCTGCTGGTCGCTGTGCAGGGGGGAAATGGGTTGTAAAGTGATTTTTTTTTTTTTTTTTTGGCCCCAAAAAGCAGCTCTGGAGGAGCTGTGAGCCTCTCCAAGGTGCCATTACATGGCTCTGCTGTGGGTTTCATAACTTTCACTGCATGAAAGGTTTCTAAAACCCTCTGAGATGAGCTGTGCTTGGGGAATGTGTGGGTGTTCTCATCCCCACCTGTCCTTCCAGGCAAAGCAGGGATTGCCAACGGGAGCAGCCTGAACGATGTCACGGACATGGACTGCAGCTCCTCTGCCATCGATGACCTCATCAAAGAGGTGAGGCTGCAGGAGGAGTGCTGGGTCAGGCTGGCTGCTAAAGCCTTGCCTTCCAAAAATTCGAGCTGCAGGGGCTGGGTTTGCAGCTCGTTCCTGGGAGCCAGCACCAGGACACGGCTCTGGTGTCGGCTCCTGCTTTCCATGTGCATCCAGCTGGGAGAGAATTCACTGGGGGGACAGAGTCTGTGCCCCTTCTTGGCTTTGTTACACCTGGCTGCTTCCCCTCAGTAGCTCTTGAGGGTTTTATTTGAGTGTACAACCTGGGCAATGCCAAGCTTGATCTTTCCAACCCCAAAAATTGGTTGGTGTTGCCTTTTGGACCCTCTCCAAGTGCTGCAAGGCATCCAACCTGCTCTCATCCCAGTTTCTGGTATCCCACAGCCCTCCTGTGTGGATGAATACCTGGGGATCATCAAGAGGAGCCCCTCACCCCCCCAGGAGACCTGCAGGAACCCCCCAATACCCGACTGGTGGGTGCAGCAGCCCAGCCCTGGTAAGTAGCTGACAGCTTGTGTGGGATTTGGGAGGTTTTTGGGGCAGGAAAAAATCTTCCCTGTGCAGGGATGTTGAATGAGGAGCAGTTTATTTTATCTTCCTTATTAAGAATATTTTAAAGAACTCATTAAGAAACCCACCTGGGAGCTTTTGCTGGCGTCTCCTGTGTGGGAGCTGAGAATACTGGGACAGAAAATGAGGGGGCTGGTGGGGGGATTATTGGGATTTGGGAGCTGGGAATGGAGGCTCAGCTTGGCTTTCTGTGCCCACAGCGTTGCCCCTGATGAATGGATACTCCAGCTACGAGCAGTATCACTCAGGTAAGGCACCTGAGTGCCCCTCAGGTGTGTGTGTGGTGGCAGGAGGTGGCTCTGACTTTGTCCCCTCCCTTGAGGGAGGCTTTGCTTTGGGTTCAGGAGGTGCTGCACCCTCCTGATTGTCCACATTTCCATGCTGGGATGGATCCTGCCTGGTGTCATGGGGGGCAGAGAGCAGTTGCTTGGGATGCTGGGATCAGCCAGCCTTTGGAATGGGGGGCAGAGAGCAGTTGCTTGGGATGCTGGGATCAGCCAGCCTTTGGAATGGGGGGCTCTGCCCATGGCATGGGGGGAGCAAAGGTAGGACAAAGGGGTTCAATGTGTTTCATGGCCATAAACTAAACCACAAGAAGTTCCACCTCAGCATGAGGAAGAACTTTCCATGGAGAGTGGTAGAGCCCTGGAACAGCTGCCCAGGGACTTGTGGAGTTTCCCTCTCCGGAGACATCCCAACCCCACCTGGATTTGTCCTTGTATCCCCTGCTCCAGGTGACCCTGCTTGGGCAGAGGGGTTGGACTGGGTGATCTCCAAAGGTCCCTTCCAACCCCAACCATCCCATGGTTCTGTAATACTGGGAGCTCTCACTTGCTGGTCAGCCCTGGCCCAGGCTGAGGGAGATACCCCTCCACCAAGAGAGAGTCACTCCTGGGGAATTTGGAATTTGGACACGGCAGCGAGGAGCAAGTTTGTCCTTTCCTGATGGATGTCCATGTCCATCTCCTCCCAGGTTATTCCCAGATGGTGATCAGCTTCTACTACAGCGGGAGGCTGGTGGGCCACGTCAGCACCTCGTGCTCTGAGGGCTGCAGGATCTCCCTGGGCCAGCCCTCGGGCCATGGGGAGAAGCTCTACGCCCCCGACGCCCTGGAGCACGTGCGGTTCCCCTCGGCCGACGCCATCCAGAACGACCGCCAGAAGCAGATCACCAGGAAGCTCTTTGGGCACCTGGAGAGGGGCGTCCTCCTGCACAGCAACAAGCAGGGCATCTTCATCAAGAGGCTGTGCCAAGGCAGGGTCTTCTGGAGTGGGAACACCATGGCCTACAAGGACAGGCCCAACAAGCTGGACCGGGAAGAGGTGGTGAAGATTTTTGACACCAACTTGTTCTTCCGAGGTTTGTAGGAGCCTCCTGCTTTTTTGGTGCAAAGGGTTCTGCTCTTTCCTGTGGGAATTAAATCCCTGGATTGGTTGATTTGAGCTGATCAGCCAGCAGATGTGGTGAACAACCCTGGCTGGCAGCAGTTTGGGGTTGGGAAACCTTCAGGAGGGTGGAGGAGGGGATGGGAAAGCAGGGATAGTCCCTGTGGCTCAGACTGGAAACTTCTGTGGAAAAGCTGAGGCAATTCTGGGATCCCAAAGCCCTGGGACAACACATGAGGAGTTTCTGGAGCTTGAACCCAGTGTGGGACCCCCTTGGGCCCTGTGGTGGGATTGAAAGGGTGGAGCTCTTTTTCCTTGGACCACTTGGAAGCCATCACTGCTGGGTTCCCAAGTGCTCTGGATGAGCAGGTGACACGCCCAGACCTAGGAAGGAATAAAGTGGTGTTTTGGGTCATGTGGCAAATTCCAAAGTTGGAGGCTTTGAGCCCACAGCTTCCTTGGAGGGTGTTTGATCCCAGGGATGTGTAGCGAAGGCTGACAGCCTCTGGAGGGCAAATTCCAAGTTTTCCTCTGTCCTTGCAGAGCTGCAGCAGTACTACAACAACCAGGGCCGCTTCCCAGACAGCAGGGTCATGCTGTGCTTCGGGGAGGAGTTCCCAGATGCGGTGCCACTGAGGTGCAAACTCATCCTCGTCCAGGTACGGAGGGGCTGGGAGAGAAAGGGATCCAGGGAAGATGGGAATTCTGCCAGCAGAGCTCCACCCCCTGGAGCCACAGGGCGTTTGAGTGCCTGGATTGGGGGTGGAAGTTTGGAGCTGTTCCACAGCCTCCTGAGCGGTGCTTGGGCTGTTGCTTATCACATTCCTGCATCTGGGTTTGCCAGTGAAGCTCCCTAAGGGCACAAGTTTTGTGAACTGCAGGGAAATCTGTTCTTTTCCTCCTGATCCTGCATTCAGTGGGATGAAGGCAGTGGGACTTCTGCCTTTTCCTGTGGGAATGGGGAAGTAAATCCCTGGGCTGGTGGATTTATGATCCGTCAGTGATGTGGTGAGCAGCTGTGATTAGCAGCAGTGGGGTTGGGAAACCTGAGGAGAGGGTGAAGGGACTGGATATGGGGCCAGTCCTCTTGGCTCTTGGTCAGAAACTTCTCCCTGGAGAAGCTGCAGCAATTCTGGGATTGAAAAGCCTTGGGATAGGGGGTTCCTGGAGGTGCTTGGGCCAACCAGGCTGTGGCAGCAGAGACATGACAGGGAGGGCACATGGAGGGTGGGGCATCCCCTCTTGAGCAAGCAGAGACCCACCAGAGCTGTGAGGTCCTGGGGGCTTTTACAAAGTCAGAGACTGGTCCTGTGCCTCCTGCACAACTTCTGACCTGGTCACCTCCTTCTGCCTTGGGTCTCTGCCCCAGAGAATCACTGAGGATGTGCTGGGGCATCCCCCAGCCTGTCCTTGCACCTCAATATCCCTGCTGGGAGGAGCTCCTGGGGCAGCTCCTTTATTCCTGGAGGTGCCTGTGGACTCAGACCTGCTGTCCTGGCAGGACCTGGCCACCTGTGCTCTGCTGTGTGTCCCCCACCCCACCCCAGCTCCTGGATGGGAGATACCCAAAGAGCTCCCTCTTCACTCAGCATCTTCCTGACCTTTTCCCTTTGTCCCAGGTGGAGCAGCTGTACCTCAGGCAGGTGGTGGATGAGGCTGGGAAGACCTGCAGCTCCAGCCCCATGCTCCCCATGGCTGATGAGCCCCAGCACGACCAGGGCTTTCGGATCTTCCAGGACATCTGCACGACGCGGCCGCTCTTCCGAGAGAACCAACAGATCGCAGTCTGAGCCCCTGCTCCCCTCACAGCCTGCTGGGCTGGGCTCTTCCAGACCCAGATTAGTCCCATGAGTGCCTAAAATCCCCTTTTTGTTGGTTTTTTTTGTGGTTTTTTTTTTGGAAAGTTGGGTTTTGTTCTTTGCTGTTTCCAGTGCAGGGTCTGTATAAATCCGGTGGTGAAAATTGCTGTGAGCAAATAGGTTGGATGCTCAACTGATGATAAAAATGACTTTTCTAGTCCCAGGACTGTCTGTAGCTCGTGGCTGGGGGACAAGGGAGCATCCAAGCTGTGCAGGGAGGTCAGGGCTGGCTTTGCTTTGTGTTACCTTTGTTCATGGCCAGTCAAGCAGAACCAAAAATCAGCAGCTCTAAGCACCTGCCCCAACAATCTGCAACTCAGACCTTGCTGAGAGCAGCAGTTTGATAGGAGGTGACTCTTGGAAAAGCCTTAGAATGCTCAAATGTAGGAAATTGTATCCAGGAATCAGCTTTCCCCCTTCAAAGAGTCCTGCTGATGGAAGGCAGGGTTTGCCTCCCAAAGAGAACTCCTGAGATTCCTCTTTATTTTTGCTGTGAGATTTATGTGTTTCTCTTTCATGCCAAAGTGGGTTGAGATTTGGAAACCAATGCAGAGATTCTGTATGTAAATATTGACTATGAGAACTTGGGAATCTTCATTTTTCCTGACCAGAGCCAGAGTTTATATAAATACAGAGAATTTTAATTTTTCAAGATTGCAGCGTAGTGTGAATAGCTTGGCTTCCCCCTCCCAAACACACGTGTGGGGCTCTCCCAAGCGTGTCCAGGCAGCGTCATCCATGTGTAAATCCTCGTTTTCACAGCTTCTGTGCATGCCCCCAGCTCAGGGGAGCTGCTGGTGCCTCCCAAAGCAGGACTGCACATGTGTGCGTGCCACCAAAGCTGCCTATTTATTGTATGCCTGAGGTTTATTCATTTTTTTTGGTAAATTTTTATATCTCCCTGCAATTAAAAGGCTATATTTTGTATTTCTCTCGCAACGTGGTTTTTTTGGGTGTGCTGAGTGGGGTCTCAAAGGTGGTGGGGAGTGTCTGGGACCTCTGACTTTTCCTAATTTGGTTTGACCTGTGGTGGGGTCTGTGCTAAGCCTCTGTCACCTCCTTCCTCTTCTGGAACTTCCTGGATTCATCTCCAGGCAGGAAAGAAATGAGTCAAAATGCTGTAATGCAGTGGAGGGAGGGAAATGGGATCACTTGGAGATCCTTCATTCCAGGGAGGAGGAAGATGTGTCCCTGCCCTTCTGCTGCAGCACTGAGCTGGGTGTGATGCTTCAAGGTCATGGGATTGGGGCAGTTTTTTATGGTTGTGCCCAAAAGCTTCCTCTTTTCCCATGGGAAATGGGAGCCTTTCCCCAGTGTGGTGCAATCCCAGCTGACAGCCAGGTGCCTCCCTCATTCCCTGTTACCCCTTCAGGGGGAGGAGAATTGGAAAGAAAAGGTAAACCTTGTGGGTTGAGAACAGTTTAGTAATATTAGGAAGAAATTCTTTGGGAATAAATTCTCGCCTGTGAGGGTGGAGAGGCCCTGGCATGGGTTGCCCACGGAAGTTGTGGCTGCCCCATCCCTGGAACTATTCAAGGCAAGGTTGGGTGGTGCTTGGAGCAACCTGGGATCGTGGAAGGTGTCCCTGCCCATGGCATGAGATGAATTTTAAGGTCCCTTCCAACCCAAACCATTCCAGGATTCTAATTATAAAAATATGGTATATAATAATTGTAATGAAAAGGAAAGAGGAATAAAAGCCAAGGGAAGCAAGTGCTGCACAATGCAATTGCTCATCCCTACTGAGAAGAAAATGAACTCCATCCCAGCAGAAACCAGGACATTTCTCCATCCGGATTTCTCATGGGGTCTGTTCTAGAGGGCGATGGGAGGAACCAGCTTGAACTTAGTGCTCAGACATGAGGATTAAGGGAATTCCTGAATCCATGCCCCAAACCCTGTTGATGGGATGCTCGTGGTCCTGCCTGTGCCCATCCTCTGCAGCCATTACAGCACCTGGGTTTGGTGCTGTGACAGGAGCTGGCTGCAGACCGAAGTTTTTTAGGATGCACCAGGATCCTAAAAGCAAAGGAGACCCCATCTCCTGTACCTCCTATGGGATGCTGTGTCCCTGTGGTGGGGCTGGCACCTGTGGGTGTGCACTGTGAGCACTGACCTCAGCCTTTCTCTGCTCTTCCTGAGGATCCCACGGGCTTTAATCCTGTTCCAGCCCTCACTGCTCCCTCAGAGGATGAGGAAACCTCACCTCCCGTGGTGCCTGGCAGGGCTGAGGTGGGAGCGAGGCACCTGCTGTGGGCTGTGCTGGAACAACACGTGAAACACACCATGGGCTGGGGCCTGGGACACCAGAAACCCCACTCGTGGTTTCCCCAGATGTGCAGGGCCAAGTCCTTCCTCAGAAACCACCACCTTGTGCTCGCCTGGAGCCACCTGCTCCTACCCAGGGCTCTTTCAATTTCCACCCCAGACCGCGGAAGCGCCGCGGGGAGCTGAGGTACCTTTTATTGCACCGGTTATTTTTAGTGCTGTCATTGTGTCTCAGAGCCCAGGGCTCGGTTTGGGACCTTAACCAGCAGCACGGATTCCATCCCAGGCAGATTCCAAGAGGAAATACCTGGTGGGTGTGGAGGGACTGGGAAGGAGACAGTGGGATGCAGGAAGGATGATGGGGTGGGCAGGGGTCCCCTTTTTGCTCAGGTAGGGCTTGCAGAAGTGTTGGGCTTAGGCTTAACGCCTGGCCTAAGCTGGATTTCCCCATCCTGAAATCCATCATGAGGAAGCCTCTGAGGCTGACATTCCAGAGCAGATTTCAAGGTAAGTGCATTGATTTCACACAGGGCTGCTCTGGCCCGGAGTCACCGTGGCCTTTGTGAAATTCCAGACGGAATTCCTGCACATTTCACTTTTCCTGCAAGCCAGGCAGCAGCAATGGCACTGCCGTCTCCAGCTGGGAAGCTGGTGGGGTCTGGAAATGCCCTGTCCTCGAGGCAGTGCCCGTGTTCTGGGCACCCATCTCTGCACCTTGCCCAGCCCTGGGCAGCTCCAAGGAGCTGCTGGTGCAGCTGTGCCCTGTCTTGGTGGTTTTGGGCGACTGGTGACTCAAATACTTTCGTTGGTTTCTGTTCATTTGGGTTCCTCTCTGTCACCTCCCTGAAGTGAAACCTCAGTGCCGCCGTCGGCTCCTCTCTGTCAGTGCCTCGTCCGCTGCCAAGTCCCAAAAGCAGCCCAAGTTTTTGGCTGAGGACCCTGTCCCCAAACCCTAGGGGTGATTTATCCCCTGCATCCCCTCCACTGACTGATCCTCATGGTGTAGCAGGATCGTGGAGCATAAATGGGAAGCTCCCACTGCCCTCCCCAAAATTCTTGCTGCTTTTTTTGGTGGTTTCCCACACTTTGAGTCAGAGCAGCGGTACCATCAAACTCCTGCTTGATGTTGAGATATTTCCTTGCTTCCCAGGAAGGCCAAACCAGGTACGGGGTCCTGCTGTTGCTCTGGAGGAAGCTGCAATCCTGTGGGAATGGGAAGAGACTTTCTGGGAGATGCCCAGGCTGAACTCGTGCCTCCAGGAGCTGAAAATTCCACATGGGAAGGAGAGTGGAGCTCAGTTTCCATGAAGGAAACCTTCACTTGCAGGAGACACAGGGTTCCCTCAAGAATATTGGGGAAGGAGCCATGTGCTTACCAAATCCTCCTAACATCTGGCAGAGAATGGTGGACCAAGGCAGGCAATTTGGGGGAATTTTCTAAGATTTTCCAACGTAAAGACATCTGCTCCATGGTAGACACGGAGGCACTGATTTCTGGGTGCTGTGAAGGATTTGATCATCACTTCAGCCCCTCGATGTTTTGTTCACTGGTTCAGGGATGTTATTTGGGTTCAAAGCCAACCTTTCTCCTGAGATTTGTGGCTGGAAGGCAGTTGGGCCTCTGGGAAGCATTTTCCTTGGGAGAAATGAGCTGGGTTATGTCCTGGATTGTATTAATCTGGTTCATCTCGTGTTTCTGGAGTTTCCCAGGACACGCCCCTCACCAAACGCCAAAAGCACCACTGCAGGTGTCTTCAGGAGAAGAATTCAGTGTCCATGAGGACAACCCTCCCACAAGCCTGTAACCCAGTGTGAGAAGTTTCCTAGTGCCAAATCTGTCTGGAGAACAGGTTTGATGGGCTGGGGAGGAGGAAGGTGAGGTTTTGTTCCAGCTAAATCCTGAGATTTAGCCCGACTCAGCCCGGAGAAAGAGGAAAAGCTCTGCAGGCATCTCCATCCAGGGCTCTGCAACCACAAGTCAGTGGCAGGTCCCAGCTCACAGTTGAACTGCTCGGGAATCCAAGACCCACCAGCTCCAGCTGCTTCCTCCAACCTGCCCCGCTTGGCACTGGCCCCCCCAGGCGCCTCTCGAGGCGTTAGAAAACAAACAGTCACTTTTTATTTCTAGCCACCAGGCTTTCCAACTGGTTTGATTGCTCAATGCCCCCGTTTCAGCACAGCAGCCTGCCCACGGCGAGCATCTCTGGGCTCTTCCTGCCAGCGTGTTGTAATATGGGAGCAGCCCCCTCCACACGGGCCCTGGCAGCAGGCTATCTCCTTGGGAAGTCAGGAAAGCTGCATGGAGGCTCCCACCTCCTTCTCCAAAGCGATTTATACCCCTTTGAGTGGTTTTATGGCCAAGGATGATGCCTTGTGATGGAAACCTGGGCAGGAAAACCCATCCAGAGTTGACTTTGGTGGATCTCAAGGGTCTTGCCCTGTTTTGTGACTGGGGGTTTTTTGACGTGGTGTTATGTGATACTTTTCAATTGTCTCTTGGTTTGGGTGGATGGTTGGGCTTGGCTCAAGGGCCAAACCGTGGGGTCAGACCTGTGGAGGCAACGGGAGGAGAGGGATGGGCCAAAGGCACCTCCTCAGCTCTGGGCATCTCAGCTCCACCAAAAGAAGGAAGAGGAGGTGGTGGGAAGAGCTGAGGGCAATGAGGCTGAAGCTGCAGGATTTCCTCAAGCTGCACTTGGCTTCAGGAAGGTCTCATGCAGAGGAAAAGAGATCCCAAACCCCAGAAAACGTGACAGCCCCTAATTTTTAGACCCAGCTTTTGCCGGAGGACCTCTCCCTCTGCAGTTCTTTGCCATAACACCCGGCACCAGCTCGTGAAAACCAGCTCCACCCAAGCCACAGCGGCAAAAACAACAGAGAGACGAGGAAAAACACGGTGATACTCATTCACAACTTTGGGTTTATTATGAGACCAAGTCCAGGCTGAAATCCCCTCCCTTCCCCCTCAGTTTGCATGTGCTTAGGGGCTGTGTCCTGCTCTGACATATTTTTATTGCAGGTGATTTGTTTGCAGTAACGAAACACCTGGATGCACTGAGGAGCCATAAAAATCAGTCAGAGCTTCTCGTGTGGGTCTGTGTGACCCAGAGGCACCAGGTAACCTGGGCCTCTGCTGCTCTTCTTTGGAGCAGCATGGAAGAGCTTGGATTCAGCCCTAAAATGGAAATGGGAAGAAGCAAAAGGGCGTTTCAGGCCATGGTATGAGGAGGTCTTTGCAATGTGATGGTTAAAAAAACACTCCAAGATGCAGAAATATTCCTTTTCCCTCTTTTTCCCCACAATGTGTGAGTGTAGCTGGGGGTTCAGAGGAGTTGTTCCAGCTCTTGCTGAGAGAAAAAATCACATGGGTTATGTAAAACCTCCTTATTTTGTGCTGGGTGTTTTACAGAGAAATGCAAATTGTAGAAACATGGAAAGGTTTGGGTTGGAAGAGACCTTAAAACTCATCTCATTCCATCCTCTCCCTAGAGGCTGGAATACCTTCCACCAGTCCAGGCTGCTCAAAACCCCAAAAGAATAACAAGATTTTGAATTTTTGGGGCAATTAATTTCAATAATATCAATTTCCAGCATCCCATGGTTCCTGCTTCTTCTTCAGAGGGAGGACTGAGGGATGTGGAAGCAACAGTGGTTTGAAACAAGTGATTCCCTGCTTGTGTCTTTCTGTTCTGTATTTGAGAAGTAACCACTTCTCCCTGAGATAAATCTGGCTCACGGACAGGTCTGCAGGGTGCAAAATGCAGGTTGGTCTTCCTAGGGATCATGGCTAGAAAATAGCAAGAAGGATAATTTTGGGGAATATTTTGACACCTCTGCCCCAGAAATAGAGTCTGGTTTTGTTTTGGAGGAGGGCCTGGACACTTCTTTTGTAAAAATCCCAAATATTTCAAATTTGTTGATTTGCTTTGCTGCTTCAACCCAGGTTTTCCCTGTTGGCTCCTAAGTGCTCACAACCGCTGCGACCTCCTGTCCTTCCTTGGGCAGATGGAGGAGACCTGATCCATGGAGAGATGGGAAGAGCCTCTCAGCTCTGCCTTCAGGCCAAGAAGGGAAGGGACCACTCGCTTGCATTTAAGGCAAGGAAGGAAAAATCAGTGGGAAATATTTGCTTGTGGTGTCAGCAGCAAGGGCAAGGAGAGCCTGGAGGAAGGAGGCTCGTGGCTGGGGAGGTGGGGAAGGTGGTCTGTGGTGTTCACCACTGAGCAAGAGATGGAAAAGGTGGGGGAAAGTGAGAGATGGTGATGGTTGGAGGGAGGTTCATTGCTGATGCACCTCAGGAAGTCAATGGAGAAGGGTGAACCTCTGCCCTGCCAAATGTCCAGTCCTGGTCCTACATAACATCATCCAACAGATCTCTGAGAGGGGCAGGAGCAAGTGTGGCTGAGCTGAACCCCAAAACCAGTGGCTCAGGGAAGCCTGGACCATGGGTTGTGGCTGCAACATGGAGAGTCACAGCCCCCATCTCAGCCCTTCTCCATGGACATCTTTAATGACCTTAATGAGCTCATGGCTGTGGTGGACAACCCCTATGGAGTGACAGCCAAGAGCTGGATTATGTGGGGATGGGATGGGAGAGGATAGAGGGGTTCAACCCCGTTGGTCAGGATACAGCAAGGGTCTCTCCTGGAAGAGGGGGAGGCTCCTGGGTTCCTCCTGAGGAGCATCTCCAGTGCACGGTGTCGGCTCAGTTCCTCTTTCCTGCCCACAGCCAGTGACGATGCTGGGTCTCCTTTTGTGGGGCTGAGATGAGGCACGAGACCAACACCAGGCTGAATGGTGAGGAAAACAAATCCCCTGTGCCCACCCTGTGTGGCTCTGCCCTCGGGGTGGATGTGGGAAACTCTCAGTCTTTACAAGAGTCTGGAAATTCTGGGGTAATTTTAACCTTGCCGTGGGTTGTGAGAAACCGAGGGGTTTTACAGCTTTGCTGTGCGGGGCACTCAAAGTCATGGGGTGCAACTCTCCCAGAAGAAACCTCGAGTCCCAGCTGGAGCAGGGCAAGATGGGTGCAAGCCCTCAGGATTGTGATCCCCTGGAATGTCGTTTCCCATCTTCTCAGGCTGAGGGCTGTGCCCTCTGATGAAACATAGAGCAGTGATGGCTCAGGGGAAATTGGTTTTCAAGGAGGGCAATGGTTTGGTGTGTTTAGGAATAGCACAACTTCTTAAATTTTCCCCTGTCAGATTTTCTGGGTGAAGATTCTTCTCACCATCAGGATGAGTCATGAAGCCAAAAGATGTCATTGCAGGAGGATTTTGAGTACCAGGAAGGATTTTGAGATACAGGCAGGTGTCTGGCCAGGCTGGTTGGCCAGCACCCATCCCATTTGATGGCCATTTGGACCATCCAATTTGGACTGGGTGACCTTTAATAGTCCCTTCCATCCCAAATTATTTTACTTGGCCTGGAACTCTTCCTGCTGTGAGTTTGAAACTGCAGAGGTCTCGATGTGAAAGCAAAACCTGGCCTTGGTTTTGCCTTGTTGAGAAATTATTCCGTATTTCTGGTAAAGTGACATCATCTTTTAGGGCTGCTGCAGGAAAAGGGCTCACTGTGTCTTTTCTGGTCCTCTCTCCTAATTTTGGTTCTTCGTGGAATCCCAGAATGGTTTGGATTGAGAGGGATTTTAAAGCTCATCCAGTCCCACCCCCTGCCATGGGCAGGGACACTTTCCACTATCCCAGGTTGCTCCAAGCCCTGTCCAGCCTGGCCTTGGACACTTCCAAGGATGGGGCAGCCACATCTTGAATACTTTAAACACTTCAGCACAACAGTGGAAAACCGGGGATTTCACCCTGATTTTTCTGAAACTCACGGAGTTTGTAGCAGCCTCTTCCTAAAGTGAGAAATGATAGGAAGGTGATAAATGATGCCTGCAGCCTCTGGAACATTTTTGCACAGGAGCATCAACCCCAGATGCAGGAAAAACTTTGCCTGTCCGTGAAGGTTTATCTTCCAAAGGCTGAATCCCCCAGGGCCCGTTCTCACCTTGCCCCACGGTGAATTCATTCATTTCCAAACAACCAGGAGCCATTCAGGAAGGAGCTGATTCATCACAACCCAGTCCTTGAGACATCCTGCTCCTTATCATCCCCACAGGGCTATCGGGAGAGGTGAGGCTGGAAACGAGCCCGGTGAATTTAATAATTCACTCTTGATTTGTGTGGCCGTCACCGATGGACGCTGAGGTGCTGCCAGAGAGGGGATCTGATTTCAGGGCACGGCCAGATCTTAAAATAGGAGGACGGGAAGAAATGGTAGTATCTGTTTTCCCTTTTATTGGCGTAAAGGTTCACCTCCAGCCTGAGCCGTCAGTTGGGCACGTTGTGGTAATCCCAATTTTCCGGGAATCATGGACCTGTGACCCCAATCTGAGCTGACTTTAGCACACCTCTACTTCTTCCTGAGATAAGAAATAGTGGTGAGTTCATCATATCTCTCCTGTTCCTTACTTTTCTGCTGTTTTAGTTATTTTATTAGGGTTTTTCTGGCCACAAGCGGAGGCTGGCAGAGTCAGAGCTGCTGTCCTGTACGTTCAATCAGCTTTTCTTAGGCTGGATTCGGGACAGACCCAATTTTCCCCAAAACCAGCATTTTTCCATCACATGCTTCAGCTTCTGAGTCTGCAGGTGTGACCATCTCATCCGGCTCTGAGGTAGCCCCTCTGCCTGCAAAAGGCAAGTGCTTCAGCTTTGAAAATTCACAGAGCTGCAAAAAAATTCCCCAACTCCTTTCCCCCAACACCGAGAGCTGCTCTCAGTTTTGTACAGGCAGAACCTGGAGTTTCACTGAAACGAGCTGAAAAAAGCCCTCCCCATCCTGTAACCCCTCTCCTTTTGCAGCTATTTACTGTGTGCTTGTGTCACATCCTCCTGAATCTGGAACTTGAGAGGAATTCTGGCTTGAGACCAAATTTTCGAAAGCAAATTGAAAAAAAATTAAACCAATGAGCTGCAGCGCACAAAACCCGTGTGCAGAGAAAAACAAAATTCACTAAATAAATATTTATTTTACATGACTGAAGCTTCCTAAATAGTCGAGGAGGACTTTTCCTGCCGGGATGAGCCAGGATGAGATCAATTCACTCTGACAAAACAAACCCTGAGCCTGGACTTTGGCCTCTGCTGAGAATTAATTAATCTGCAGCGTGCTGCTCTTAGCGAGATCTCAGCTCTTGGGTTTCCCACTGTGGGACCATGAGCCCGGGGTTGCCCCTGCTTTAAAAATCAGAATTTCCTCGCAGAAATTCTGGCAGAAAAAGTGATGAGTGCCGGGGTGGGTGCAGGAGTGGCCTCAGAGCTCATTTACATCTCGGCGGGTGAGAAGTCGGGCGTGAGCTGCTTTCCTGTCAGTGCCAGGCTTGGCCCTAAAACCCCCCGTTGGTTTCATCTCTGTCAGAGCTGGAGCAAGATCTTGAAGGGGGAAAAGCCCTGAGAGCTGCCAAAACTCTTTTCCTTGTGGGTGAATTCGCTGGTGTCTTGTAATGGGGTTGAGCCTCTCCCTCGTCACCTCTATTTGTGGTGGCCTTGGCTGATTTAATGTCTGGACTTGATGATCTTAGATGATCTTTCCTGACCTAAATGGTTTTATTATCACATTTGCTCCTCCCAGGAGGTTTGCCTAGTTCTTGGAAGTGTTGGATGGGGTTTGGAGCAAACAAAATTCCTCGAGAAAAATTCCCCAAGGTATTTTGTCCAAGTGTTCATCTTTGGAGCTGAAGGAAATAGAAGTGCTTTGTGGAGGGGAGCTGGTGTTCCAGCCGTGCTGGGAGATGGATTCCCATGGTCTGACCCTGGAATGCTGCAGGATTCCACGTCCCTGAAGCCCCAGCTTGGTGGGCATGGGTGCAGGAGCTGAGCTTGGGGACATCCATGTGGAAAGGGACATGTTTAACAGAGCCAGTCCTTAATGAAGGAGCTTTTGTGGCATCCCACCCTTTTCATGTCCAATAAATGCTGTGTCAGACAAGCTGCAGGGCTGGGGAGGAACATTTATTGTGCCATATTGAAGGAGAGAGATGGATTTCCTTTTTCCTGCTGTTATTGATGGACTCCTTGTCCCTTTTTCCCCACCATTTTTGGTGCAGGAGGTTGCAGGGTGGGATGGGACATTAAATCCTTGTGCTCCTTCCAAGTCCTTGTCTCTACACCGAGCTGGAAGACAGAACTGAGCATCCCTTTAGGGCAAAAGGGTGTTTTATAGGAATAAACAACAAAAAGAGAGAGAAAACCAGGTCAGAGATGAATCCAGGCCTCAGGGGGTTTGCAAAAGAGCTGGAAATCTCACAAGGCCGAGTCGCACCTCATGAGATTTCTGATAACTTCCCACTTCTGGCTGGGCCAGAAATACCACAAGAACAACGCTGCATCATCATTCTCAGCTCTGGCTCTGCTCTTCCCACACTCCCAGCAGGGATCAGCCTCCCAAACGTCCTCCAGGCTGAGGATCCGCTGGCACCGCGTGCGGCATCGCCAAGCAGCGCCCGGCGCAGACGGCATCCGGCTTTTCCTCTCAGCCCCATGTGTTGAGAAGGGAGATATTTTTGGTGGAGAAATCAAATGACTCATTTTGTGGATCCCAAGAACTATTTTGGGACGGGGCGTGCGCCTCCCCCGGTTGATGCTCCCCTGCTGATGCTGCCCAGGGACCTTTGGCCACCTGGGGCAGGTGGGTGCACAAGGGACACTGCATCCTCCCAGCCTCCAGATCCCGGCGGATCACGGAGCCGGGAGGCTGCCGGTGGCCAGGGATGTTGTGCAATCCCGCTGTTCACGTTTCAGCTCGGTCCTGACTCTTTCCGCCCTCCGGCCGGGTTTGTTATGCAGAGGAAGCTTCTTAAGGAGCCCCGACAAACAGACAGGAAACCGAGTCTTTCACTGCGTGGACACATTGTCTGCCCGAGGCTAAATTTGAACATAAAAAGACCTTATTTATTCTTTTATTTATAAATCCTGAGCTCTGCGCTTTGAAGGCGAGCCCCAGTTGGGAAGGATGCAGGAGAGGGCGAGGGGAAGGGCAGTTGGCTCCGGTGTGTGGGGTGGGATCAGGGCAGGATTGGAGGCTCCGTGCCATGACCTGGAGTGATGTCCAGGTGGAAATGGCCAGCTGAGGTGGTGGGGCTTGGATGGGACAGCTCTGTGTGACCGCTTTTGGGGTGGAGACGCCACCCAGGAGCTCATGGGCATCCCCTGTGTTGATGATGATGAAGGTGGTGCTGGGATCCAACCCACATTGCCCAGCTGAGGCTGAAGTCCTGGGTGGCTCCGTGTCCCCACAGAGGTTGAGTGATGAGGGATTAACATCCAGGATTGGATTCCTGGAAGTGTTTAAGGCCAGGTTGGACAAGGCTTGGAGTAACCTGGTCTAGGGCAAGGTGTCCCTGACCGTGGCAGGGGTTGGAACGAGATGAGCTTTAAGGTCCCTTCCAACCCAAACCATTCCAAGATTCCATGATCAGCAAGGCCAGGTGGCCACTCCAGGTCCACACCTGGAGTCACCACCACCTCTGGAAAGGCTGCTCATGTCCCCAGCAGCCTCAGAGGCAGGGGCAGAGCTGCCTCCCACCCACCCATGGGCCCCTGGTCCCCACCGGTCCCCAGGGACTCTTTTGAGACCATCAGAGAAACCAGAGGCTCCTTTGGAGATATTTTTTTTTAATTTTCCGTGTACCAGCGGGTATTTCCAGGCAAAGGTAGTGTGAGAGGGGCAGACAGATCTCAGTCACCGCAGGAGACTTTAAAAAGTGAAAACACGAAGTCGAAAGCTGCCGAACCTGCAGCAACTTCCCAAATCCCACCTGAAATGTAGCAAAAGGCACAAGGAAAGTAAAAGTTCTGGCGTTGCTTTTTCGGGGGTTGCGTTGTTTTTTTTTTCAGTGTTGTTGTTGTTCTTGGAGAAACATCACCCTTTATTCTGAGAAAAGGGAACCCACGCTGGGGCCGTGGGTTTTGGGGAGTTGTGAATCTGCCCCTCAGGAGAGCAAAATTGGGGTGAGCTCCAGCACCCTGGGCTTGGGCAATGCACCAGCGACGCTGAGGTTCCTGTGGCATAACCAGGAGCTGCAGGAGGAGACCCAGGGGTGATGCAGAAGAGGAGAAGCCTCTTGTCCTCCCTTTGTGCCCCGTTAGGAGCACAGACGGGTTTGGGCACGGAGTTTCTCCGTCTCTCCCCTCCTGCAGGTGAGGTCTGGCTCAGCTGCACCAAAACCCACTGGTCACAGCGACCCTTTTCTTTATTTAACCCTCCCCGACCCCAGGATCGAGGAGCCACTTCCACATTTGCTGCTGGCCACGGCCAAAAAGCCCTTGGAGCTGTTTCTGCTCCTCCTGCCTGGCCTGTCTCGCTCACAGATGCTCAAACCACACGTTCCTTCGCCCAGCCTGGCCCATCACAGATGGACACAGCTAAAAATAGCCCAAAATAACGCCTGGCCACAGGAGTCCTGCGAGGGTCTCACAGCTGGAGCAGCTGGGGCTGAGGACAGGCTAAAAATAGGGGTGTGCTGCAAGTTTCTGAAGATCCCAGAGCATGAGGTGAAACTCAGGCTGGGTTAACTGAAAAGCTGAGGGTGTTTTTGGGGTTGTTTCTGCTTGGGGGGGCCTCAGCAGGAGAAATGGGGGAGCCTTCTTGGCCATAGGTT
Organism: Falcunculus frontatus; assembly: GCA_013398115.1. Lineage (NCBI taxonomy): Eukaryota > Metazoa > Chordata > Aves > Passeriformes > Falcunculus > Falcunculus frontatus. Next base: position 192,218 of record VZRV01003976.1, on the reverse strand, counting down.
TAGTGGGGTACCCCCATCACCTCGGGGCATCACCTGTGTTTGTTTTTTGGGGTCACCACCCTCGCAGGGAGCTGCATTCTGGGGACCAGAGGTGCTAAAGCTGTGCTGCATCCACGGATTTTAGTTTTGTGGGTGAAATCTGTGGGTTTGGCAACTTTGCCTCACCCAGAGGGTCCAGTCCAGCATCCCACTATAGCTGCACACACTGGATGTGCCCCATCCTGCCCAAGAGGACCCCCAAACCCTCCATCCTCACACAAACACAGCAGCTGGAGCATGAAAATCTCTCTCTGATGCTTCCATCCGTGATCCATGAGCTTGGGACACACCTGGAATTGTGTGTGGTTCTATTTGGGACCCCTCTATTCCCCACCAAGCCCAGGGGAATCCATCCCAACCCCGTCCCCCCACCTTGCACAACCCTCCCGTCCTTCTCCTTCTCCTTCCTCACGCTGGGTGAAATCAGAGCTGTTATTTCAAAGAGAAGCTTGTGATTTATCGCTGTAATCTCGACCACAAGTTGAGCTGGCAGGAGTTAGGGGAGCCACGAGGAATAACAGAGGGCTTGGCCATTCCTTTCAGCATCCCCTGCGCTCTTGAGGTTTTTATTTCTTCAGCGCGGCAGCAGGGAAACACAGGTTTCTGACAGAAAGAGGGGAAAACGAAAAGGAAAAAGCACTGCCCAGGATTTGTGCTGAAGCAGCTCAAAACTGGGGCTGTTCGTTTGCATTCTGGTGTTAAAAAAAAAAAAAAAATCAGCTTTTTGAGCTTTAAAACCTGAGGCTGTTGCAGCAACCAGAGGAACCAGCCCTGCCTGGCAAAGGGTGACACCTTGGGATGGTGCTGCTGGTCCAAGGGCAGAGCTGAGGGGGGTTTCTCCTTATTTTTCCCATTTTTCCTTTCTCCATGAGTCACTTTTACAGCTGGCAGCAGCCAGCCTGGCAAGCACAGCTTTGCAGGGATGTTCATGGGTCTTTAAATCAAAGCAAAGCTGGTGTCTCCTTGCAGGAAGGGCCACGCTGGGGCTGCTCAGAGAGCTCCCAAACACCGCCTGGCTGTGAAGGACCAGCATTTTTGTCTTTGTTATTTCACTTTTCCCTAGTTTATACCTGGTTTTACACTTTATTTAAAGCTTTTTATCCTATCCCCCCACTTTTGAATGGACCTGGAAGCTGAGTTTTTTTGCTAAATATCAGCGAAATGCACATTATGAAGTTTCAAACCTTGGAGAGTTCCTAAACCTGCCAAATTTCCCAATTTTTCCCAACACTTAAGCTCTTTGCCTCCACTATTCCGAGCTCCTGGTGTGCTCAGGAGAAATCCATCCATTTTTTATGCCTTTTCCCTGTTTTACAGAAGGAAAGGCTGTTTTTCCAGGCTGGCTGCAGAGCATGGGGGAGTCAGACAGATTTTAACCCACTGTGAGGAAATGACAAAGCATTAACTCCCCTGCAAGGCACTGAAATAATTTTCATTAAAGCCAATCTTTGCAAGGAGTTGTTTTCCAAGCCAAAAAAAAAAAAAAACCACAGAGAGGAAAAAAACCTTGCTCTTTCTTAGCCTTTCTGCTTTGCTAATCCACTTTGACATTTATTAGCAATTATTTATTTCCTTCCCCGTTGGCTGTTTATGGTGCAATTTTTCAACAAAATAGGAATTACTCAATAATAACCCCTGCAGAAAGGCAATTAGGAAACGTGAAGTGGGTGGTTACAGAGATTGTGGGGCTTTTCCCATCCCCAAAATCTCATTTTTCTGGCCCAAATGGAGCTGGAGGTGCCGCTCAGGGCAGCAGAACCCGGCCAGGCTCTGGGATTGGAGCATCACAACCTCATCCCATCCTCACCCAGGGGTTTTTTCCTGCTGTTTGCAGCTTTTGCAAGGAGCCACGAGCTGCAAAGCCCAGATTTAGGAAGGCTCACTTTCGTTGTCTCCTGGGTAATAATCTTCTTTCTTCCCTTTGGGTTTTGGGTGATGAGGAAGGGCTGTAAAAAAACAGGATTCTTGTTCCTTAATGAAAAAGCTCCGTGCCCAGAGACTCCCACGAGTTCCCATGAAGCCACAGAGCGGTGCAAAACTGAAAAGAAAATTAAAAATGTTTCAGAAACCAGCTCAGCCTTTCGGTGCAGCATCTCAGGAGCGTTTCCCCATTCCAGCCCTTTGTGGGGACAGCTCAGGGCAGGTCACCCACCCTCCAAAACCCGCCCTGAGCCACAGCTTTCCCAAGAAAAGGCTCCTTGCATGCAAGAAGCCACGGTGGGGAGAAAAAACCCGCAGATTTGAGTTGAAATGATGGAGTTTGTGAGGAAATAAAGTTTTTTTATTACACTGATCACCTCTTGATCTTCCTGGGGGTGCTGAAGGGAGTCAGGACACGATGCTGGTGGGGTTTGGGCACCTCTCTCATCCCACCCAGCTGGGGATGAGTGACAAAAGCCCCCCCAGGCACCTCTGGGTGCTGGCAGGAACCACGCTAGAGAAGGGTGAGAGCACGGCGGGTGCTGCTCGAAGGCGGGGACAGCCCGGGCCTGGTTCTGCTTGGCTGGAGCTGTCACCCAAAATAAGCAAAGCTCACCCCAGCATTTCTGCTGCCGAGGGAAACTTCATTTTCATTTTCCGACCGCTTTCCCGGCCGGGACGCAGGCGAGGGCTGCTCAGGGTGGGGGTTGTTTGGTGCTGAGTGCTGCTGGAATGATGCTTGGGTTGGTTTTGGGTGGATTTTGGCCAGGGAGAGGGGTGTGAGAGGGAGGTGGGCAGGGGATACAGCCAGAGCAGCACTGGGAGCGGGATCATAAATCATGGGATGGTTTGGGTTGGAAGGACCTTAAATCTCATCTCATCCCACCCCTTGACATGGGACACCTCCCACTGTCCCAGGTTGCTCCAAGCCCCATCCAACCTGGTCTTGGACACTTCCAGGGATCCAGGGGCAGCCACAGCTTCTCTGGGCACCCGGTGCCAGGCCCTCCCCACCCTCACAGGGAACCATTCCTTCCCAATATCCCACCTAACTCTGCTCTCTGGCAGTGGGAAGCCATTCCCTGTGTCCTGTCCCTCCATCCCTTGTCCCAAATCCCTCTCCATCTTTCCTATGTGCTCCCTTCAGGCCCTGCAAGGCCACAGTTAAACCACCCTGAATCTTCTCTTTTTTCCAGGCCGAGCAATCCCAGCTCTCCCATCTTTTCCTCCCGGCAGAGCTGCTCCATCCCTCTGATCACCCTGGTGCCTCTGGACTCACTCCAGAAGGTTGGGTGGAGCATTGTGCTTCTCCCAACAAACCTGCCCTGTGCTGTGGGATCACACATCCGTTGGGAAGGATGTCCCTGCCCATGGAACGGGGTGGAACGTGATCCTTTTCACTCTTTAGGTCCTTCCCAACCCAACCCATTCCATAATTCGATGAATTCCCCTCCTCCAGGCTGTGATGAGCTCGTTAAATCATCCCCCCTCTATCCAGCAACACCCATAAACCCTCCACAGACACCAGCCTCTCCTCCAGACAAGATTAAGCTCACCCACAACAAATCCAGAGGGTTTTCCCTCTATTTCTACAGACCATTAGGGCTCATGGCCAACCCCTTGCGCATTCCTTGACATCTGCCATGAATCCCAATTCCCTGGTGCCCTGCACTTCCCCAGCCAAACCCCTCCCCCTGCGTGTATTGAACATTTCCTTGGAATTTCCAGGGGCTAAAGACATTTCTCTGTGTGGATTCCTTTAAATTCCACCCCCAAAGCCACCCTCTGGAACACTGGAAGTGGGAATGTTTGTACTGAGGATCTCGTTGGGAGCCTGGGAATTATTTTGCTGCTAACAAACTTTGCTCACGCCTTAACAAAATGCAAATATCCCAATTCCAGTGTTGCTAAAACACAGAGCTGAGATCACAGGGACTTGTTCGGGGTGTTGATTTCTTTTTTAGCTGCTTATTCTTGGTATTTGCTTGGAAAAAAATGTGGTTTTCTGTTTGTAATAAATAGAACAGCGTGAAAAACACGAGTTCTAAGCAAATCTCAGAAATTAGGAGCTTCAAATCCTTCTGGATTTTCCCCTTCATGGGGGAAAAGATCTCGCTAGAAATAACAAGCACAGCCTGGGAAGTGAACAGTGGGAATATTCTGCCTGAACAGGAAGAATCCACAGCCAAGGAGAACCATTAGAGTCAGTGTTAATAAAGGCTGATTGACTGAGAACAGAGTCTGACACACAGAGCTGCTGAGAGCCTGTGCTGAGTCACTGGGAAAACCACAGGCTGTTGTTAGAGGGAAAAAAATTAACAAAAAACAGAAATCTGTGAGCAGGTGCGATTTTCCATGGTCCTGAGTGATGGAGGAGCCTGGAATTGGGCATCAACCCCAAATCCTGGAGATGGTGCCCCCTATTCCCCAGCTCCAGCCCCGTTTTGCACCCTTAGAGGGTGATGGGGAATCCTCTCCTGGGAGATCTCACGTCCCTGCCAGGGATGTGCATCCCTGTGAAGGCAGGAATGGGGCTCCACGTCCTCAAAAGGTGGGAAAGAGGGAATTGAGATGTCTTTCTCCTCCATCCCCCTGCAGGCAGAGCTCCTGTGGATGGATCCAGCCCTACCTTGGGGTGCTCCTCTCCCCAGAGAAAGCTTTAGGGCTGTGGGAAATCACTTCCCCAAATCGCCGCTGCTCTTTCACCCCTGCTCTTTCATCTCCTGCAAAGACCAGATGGGCACAACCTGTGCTGCTGAAGGAAAACGTGGAGAAAGCAGAGAAAATCGCAGCGAGGGAGGGAGGGCTCTGCCAGCCTGAGGAGCAGCTCCACTGGGCTTTTGGAATGTACTTTCTGCAGCTCAGAGGATGGAGAGCCTCAAGGGCTCAGTGGAGAGGCCATTCCCCTGGGAACCATCTCCCTGCCCCTTCCACCAAACCCTGAAACTTCTGATTTCATGACTTTTCCATGATTTTCTTTTGGCTGTCACAAATTCCCACAGCTTTACCAACCCTACTGTGACATAAGTGACAATCCTGGCTGGGGCTTGTGGTTCCCTCTGCAGCACCAGGAGCAGATCTCCATCCCCATCTCCTACAGCTCAATTAGGGGCTGGGAGGTGGTGAAAACAACCCTCCACCACCCCTTGCTGCGGTTTTTTGCGTGTTTTGGGGTTGTTTGGGCTCTTTTTCTTCTCTTTCCCTCCTCCCTGCGCACCTTGATCCCCTTGCCCACGTGCTCCAGCCATAAATGTAACGGCACGGTCAGAGTCTCACCATTATTGTTCATCCCTTTCTTATATAACAACCAATTTTGCTCTTTTGACTCGCTGACTGCTCCCTCCTGCAGGAATTGTGCTGTCAATCGATCCACTTAATGCAGGAACTGGCCACTGGCATGGAAAATTTCCAATATTCCCTGGAATGGGTTGGTTTGCACCTACTTGTGCAGGGCACGGATTTCGGTCCGTCTCTGCAGAGGCTGAGTGGATGCTCCACTGCCAAGTGTCTGTTCTGCTCTTTGGGGTTTTTCCCCCTAGAAAAATAGATTTTTGTGCTAAAATCCACTCCGTGCTCCTGGGAGTTGATGGGATGCACAAGGAATGGGATTCATCGCTGCCCACCAGCACTGGAAACCTTGGAAAAAACCCCAAAGTGCCCATCCAAGCCCAGCAGCTCCAAAGGGAGCACTATGGGCAACTGCTGCCCCAGAGCCAGCCCAAGGAGCTGCCTCATCAGCTGCTTAATCAGCTGTTTAATCACCTGTTAATCACCTGTTTCACAGCAAAGCCTCTGACTCTCCTGGCTCTGGGTTTTAAAGCTTTCCCTGCCTGCCCGGCTCTGGGAATGTCCCTGGGAGCAGGGACGTGGCTTTGGAAAACGCTCTCAAGCACATGATGTGATTCCTGGGGTTGTCCTGTGCAGAGTCAGGAGCTGGACTCGCTGATCCTTGTAGGTACTTTGGAACTCGGTTTGTTCCACGATTCAATGAGTGTTGTCCCTTCTGCCCCCAGCTTGGTGTCCCCTGCAGCCACCCTGCAACCCCTGGGACCAACGGGGGTGACTTTGGTGGGGTGGCTGTGCCCAGGTGTGCATCAAAACAGGGCTGCAGCTCAGTTTCCTCAAGCAAACCCGATCCCACAAATAAATGAGGGTTTATTGCACCCAAACAACCGGGAATTTGAACCCAGCCACCATGCAGCAGATAAAATCTGAAAGATACCCAGCAGCTGGGAGGGAAATCTTCACCTTTACCCACGACTCTGCCCTTCCTGCCAAGTATGTTCAAGGGATGCTCCCCAAAAAGGAAATCCCATCTCTCTGCTTGGGCACAGCTTTTTGGGGTGCTGGAGCCGGAGTTTCTCCCTGGCACAGCTGCCAAGGTAGGTGTGATGCCTCCTCCAGCCACCTAGAAACAGAGACTAGACAAGAGTAAGGGAATAAAGACAGGTATTTATTTGAAGGGCCTTCAAGGTACACCCTGGGGGAGCCAGAGGCTGCTTCCAAAAAATGGACCCCAAGATGGACCCCAGGTCACGAGTTCTTCACACTTTTATAGGTTTGGATCATTTGCATATCAGGGTTCATTCTCCAATTAAAGCCCCAGTTTAACGATGTAATTCCCCTCAGCTTGCCCCTCTTAGAATCTTTGGTTTACACATTTTGGGCCTAAAAACAGCCTGGCTGTCCTTGAAGGCAAAGCCTGGAGAGGCTTTGTTATGTCTACCCAGTACGAGAGAGCAGGAATTACAGGCTCCAAGGAACTTCAGAGTTACACTCTGAGCAGTACAGAATTTGAAAATATCAAAGTTAAAACCTAAGGCATCAGGTGGTAGAGGAACAGAGAGCTCTTCATATTTAGGAAGTTCAAGGTGGAGCGAGTTCCCCTAAAGGGATGGACTGAGGGTGAGGAGATGGCGAAGAGGCACAAGCACCCGGCTCTGGAGCCACAGGGACCTCTCTTTACAGTGTCCCCGCTGTCCCCAGCACAGGCAGGCACCAGGAGCTCCCAGCCACTGGCCTTGCTGCGCCCAGGTCACCCCGAGCCACATGATCTGCGAGGTCGGAGCAGCAACAACAACAGGAACAATCTGTGGGAGAGGAACTTAGGGATGAACCCAACTTCTCTAAAGTATAAAAAGAGCCTGAGGGGCCGCAAAAAGGCATCGACTTTGCACGTCCTCCCCTCCCGCCGCCGCTGCCGCCTCCGAGCGCTGACGGTTGGGAGCTGGCGCTGGCCTGGGGTTGTGCAACACCAGTTGTGTGCTCTTGGCATCGGCTCCAGCGCTCTCCCAGAAAAGGAAACACAGCCCCAGCCGGGCCTGAAGGGCCTTTGCAAGGGCTCAAACGGCTCTGCTCGGCCTCTGCCTGCTCGGGGTGATGGTGCCATGGAAAGGGGTGAGCAAACGTGCAGAAAACCACGTGGAATCCTGCTAAAGAGCAGCAGGGGTGGGAATTGTAAGGAGTGTTGGTGTTTCCTATCGAAGGATGCTCATACACCTCAAAAAATTCAATTCAAAGTCAGACAGACTTCCAGCATCTTGTATGCACAGCTACACCAGGGGGAATGAGAGTTTTTTGGGGTCCTATTCCCATCCATTTTTCCTTTTTTCTTTGATTTATCGGTGTTTCCACTGGCTGACCCAAACCAGTCGAGGGCAGGATGTGTCCCTGGTGCACCACGGCTTTCACAGCAGCTCTCTGCAAGCACCCTGCAGTAAGATCATTTTAAAGCCTATTTTTGGCTTGGGGAAACACTATTTCTGCCTGAAACCTTCCAAACAACAGAAAAACCCCACAGAAGATGAAGGCAAAATTTGTGAGGTGGCCCCACTCCAGACCGGGCACATCCCACACGAAAACTGGTCTCCAAGGCAGATCTGGTGGCACCTCCAGGAGATGGGGCAGATGCTGGGATATCATCAGGCACATCTACAGATGTTTGTGATTTCATATAATAAGCTATGACCTAAGAAAAAGTGTCACCCCATGTAGAAAACCTTGTTTCAGGTGTCCTTTGGCCCCCAGAATGTGACAGAAGCCGTGACAGTTTCTCCTCATCTAAAGGAAAACATTTTGCTGACTGCAGAGAGGGGAAAAACAGAGGAGAAAATGAAATCCTAAATTCCAGGTACTTGTGGCTGCTGGAAAATTGGCCTTTAGTATTAATGCAAACTGATGGGACCGGAAGGAGAGAAACTGAAGACGTGATGGGATTTTAAAACTGTAGCTCACTTAAATGAAGGAGGAGGAGCTGAGATTCCAGGAATTCTGGTTTTATTTAACTTATAGGAAAGGAGGAAGAAACAGACGGAGCTGCTGCTCCTGAACTAAAAATACTGTTTAGAGAAGGACATCTGCAATGCAGCTTTGAATGCCAAGGTCCTCAGTGTTTGGGTAGTTCTCCTTCAAATGTCTCCTCCTGATGTTTGGAGAGGTGGAGAGGTTGGAAATGCAGAGGTTGCAGCCATTCCCTTCTTCCCTTGGAAAGTTCACCTGGAAGTTTTGCACTGAAATGGAGAGGAAATCACATTTTCAACCTGTGGTGCAGGGATGGGGCTGCCCCTGACCTGTCCTTCCCCCTTTGGGATCCCTGAGTGCTGGATCTGGACTGGCCCCAGCTGCTGGAGGCTGTTTGGGGACGTGAGAGTCACCAAGAAATCTGACAAGTCATTCATAAAACTTCTGGGAGAGTATTTGTGAAAGCCAAGCAAATTCTGCTCCTCCCAGCATGGAATAAGTGACCTTTGCCCTGGCTTTTATTTTCGCTTTCGAGCTCTTGCTTTCCGAGGTCAAGCTGTTTATAAAGTTTGGCAGAATTAAAGAGGCAGCATTAATCACCCCAGTTATTTTATCTCGCTGGCCACCATCTCATTGTGCTTTTGCCAAGGTCAGGATTTACGCAAAAAATTTGAGATGTCCCCGAGTGCCACAAGTCAGCCCTGAGAGAACCCAGAAAATCTGGGTTAAAAGGCACAATCCTTGCAAAAAATACCCGTTTGTGCCTTGTCCCTCCATTCGGGGAGCCTTGGCGGTTCTTGTTTTTCAGAAAAAGGAAGAGTGATAGTCTCATGTAATGACAGGGCTCTGGGAGCTGGAGATTTTCAGGGAAAAAAATTAACAAATATTTGCTCATCAAGCACAACTCATCCTAAAAGGGTCAATAATCACCTGTGCTTCCCTCTGGTCCTGTTAAAGCAGCACTCCAATAAGGGACTCTCACTTTTCATCTTGAAAATGGTTTGGTTTATAGGATTATATCAATGCAGGGCAAAGAGTGAGCAAGTCAGGCCATAAACTCCATCAGCTCCAGTGTGATATTTAACCCCTGATTATTTAATCCCGGATTATTTAACTCCTAGAGTAGGATGTGCTATCTCTTATCAGAGCTCAGGGGAAAATTGCCTCCCCCGTGCTCTGATAGCAGCAACCCCCCAATCTGGAGTTAAACATTAATGAGGTGTCACAGCGCTGGATTCCCAGAAATCTGCCGAGCTAAGGTCATCCATAGGGATGAATAATGGGGTTGATTGGAAATATCTCCCAGACAGAGTGGGTCAAGGCTGTGGGGGAAGACTCCTGTGGGTGTCAGCAGTCCCTGGTGTGGTTGAGGTCTCTCTTGGTCAAGACTTCATCAGGCTCTTGCTTCAGTCTTGTGGTCCAGCAGCTGCTTCCCTGCAGATGTTGAAAGGAAAAGAGCGAGAGAGAGGCGGGGGCCAGGCTGGGTTTCTGAAAGCCCTTTCAGAGCTGCTTTTGTTGCTGTTAATGGCAGAGCACATGGAATTCTCGTTGCTCACGTGAACCTCTTCAGATGGTGGCTCCAGCCTGAACTCCCCGCTCTAATTACCTCTGCCAAGTGCAAGTGCAGCCCTTTGGGGGGGGTTTGATTTCCCATCTATTCCTTTCATCTAATGGCTCCTTGTGCTCCGAGTCCAAGCCGTGAAAACAGCTCTTAATCTACCTCCCGCCTCCCACCAATTATTTAATACCTGGGTTTTATTCCTTCTCATTTGTCTTTCTAACTACCCTAATTTCTCTGGTTTCCCTCATCAGCGTTTTCCCAAGCTCTTTATTGTTTTCTGATTGCTGTAATTCTGCAATATCTTTTGGCACTAAAGCCCAGCTCCCCAGAGGAATGGGCTCATGAATTTATACAGTGACATTACCCAGGCTTTGCAGACGAGTCTCGGGGCTGATTCGGCTGCCCAGAAATGCTCCTTCTGTTCCTGCCTCTCCTGTCACTGCAGGAATTGGCAAAGCAGGAATTGCACGAGCGTTTGCACTCTTGGTATGAAGAGCCATAGAAGTCTGAGTCAAGAATTTCGGAGATTAAATGTTCGGGCCTCCTCCATCCTTCCCCACTCTCTGCGCTCGTGACTCGGCAGAGCATTTCTCTCTTCATTTATCAAGACAAGAGTTTCAGCCTGGGAGGAAATTTTCCCCATGGTATTAATTTCTTCTACTTCTTGCAACTGAAGCACATTTGAAAATTCGTTCCTGAAACTTCCCATGTTCTAATTTTACATGACGGGACTGTCAGAAGCAGCACATGAGAGAAACGAGATCTCCTCCGCAGCTTTGGGGTGGCTGTGCTGCCCGAGAAGGGCTGGTGAAACTCAGAGCTCATTAATATCAAATTTCCTGCCTTGGTCACAGAGCTTTTAAGTGACAAAAACTCAGCCTGGGCCCGGCACGACTTCCATTAAATCCTCTGTAAGCAATGCCACCTCTTTTTTTTTTCCTGCTTGGCAGAGGAATACGCCTTCTAACCAAATACTAGAATGCACTCATGCCAGGAGAGGAGCTTTAAATATGATCACTATGAGGAAATACATTGGGGTGCTGGGAATAAACTCGTTCCAGGGAGTTTATCTGTTTATCTTACAGGGCTGCCCCAGACTAAGGATTGGCTCAGACGGGAGTCAAATGTTGCTCCAAGGGTGCTTTGCCTCTTCCAGTAATTTGTTTCTTTTTCCGTCTGAGAGTGGAATTAAGAGAGTCACAAATCATGATGAGGGATTGTGCTTGTAAAACATTCTGCATTTTTTGAAGGGCAGGAGGAGGCAGCTGCACGGTGAGTACTGGTGGGTGGATGGGGATCTGGTGGAGTTGCCTGGTCAGAGACCAGGATTTGGGTCCCTGATCCTCCACGACTCCTGCTGGTAGCTCATCTGGCTTGAAAAGACCCAATAATTGCAAATCCTGTCAGGATCCAGTGCTCCTAAAGGCCCCCAGGAAGGCTGCTAATGGTCAGAGTGGTCAAGGGGTTTCCTTTATGGCTTGTTGGTTATCAGCCTCCTCTTGAGTGCAGGATGAGATGAGCAGAGACTGATGTGTAATCACTTGGTTGGGAACCAGGAAGAGCTCAGAAAAAACACCTGAAGATCCAAACACCTCCAATTCTGGGAAGGTTTGGGTTGGTACTTGGCGGTGGGGTTTGACCTCTGTTATCTTCAGCCAGGACTCTGAATTTGCAGACAAATCTCAGATCGGGGTTTGATAATGAATGGATCCAGGTGGGCCTGAGGTGTTCCATGCCAAGGCCTTTGAGGCTGAGGGCTGGAAATGTCATCAAAGTGTGAACCCATGAACAGAAATCAATGTCTGTCAGCTCCCATGATCATGGCTGGGAGGAGGAAACCCTTTCCTCATTGGAGTGACCTCTCTCCGTTGGCATTCTCCCGTATCAGTTGGACAACGAGAGCAACAAGGACCTAACTCAGGGCCAAGCCTTGGAAGTCTCCCCAGAACCACACCCAGTACCAGTCATGATGCCCAGTGCTGTTTTCCAGGCCCCAATTAGCAGGTGTTCATTAACAGGGGTGGTCAGGGGGTCTGACACCACACTCCCAGAGCTCTCTGTGTCTCACCACCTCAGATGTCTGTTGGGACTCTGGTTTTTTGAGCCCAGAATTGCCATCACCTTCTGCCCGCTGGGTTTTTTCCTCTTTTCTGGCCCTGTGGTGGCCTGATGGGAGCAGGTCACGGGACAACCTGTCACGTGGAACCAACCGCCCGCATCTTGGCGTGGTCCGTACTTACCTTTTTTTATCTTTGGAGAGACCAGATCATGACCATAAAAGGGAAGAACGGAATTTTGGGCGAGGAGCCCCGCTCCGATTGGCTGAGTGCCGATTCGCGACGGTTTCGGGGGAAATAACCAGATGGGAGTAATTTTTGGGCCCGAGAATAAAAACAATACAACAAAACCATGTGGTTCACCATTGAAACCAAGACAGGACTTTCGGTGCCAGTGCCTCCCGTTGTTCTTGGTTCCACCTGCATGAAACTGCAGCAGGGCCCTCACTTCCACATGGGCACAGCCGCACAGAGCTCCTGGTTCCCATAAAACATCTCTGCAGATGCAACCAGCTGATGCCAATTAAGATAACATCTCCCGGAGGTTAACGGGAAGGATCTGGTGGTCAGGTTTGTTGAGAACCAGAACTGCAACCTTCTCCTGTGAAGACATCTCTGCAGCCATGACCAGCTGATGTTACCTGAGGTAACATCTGGAGATGAACTGGAGGACCAGTTGGCCAGAAACCAGATCTGCAATCAACCTCTGTCAACTTCTGGGTTGGGAGAGCCCAAGCAACAGTTTGTTGTAGTTGAAAATCTGTGTATCCACGTCTGAAAAACCAGCAGAACAAAGTCCCTTCATGCCTGAACATCTCTCCCACCCAACCCTTGTTAGATCATTTGCATGGTTTTAAAACCAGCACTTTAATCTCTTGAGACACTCTCCTAAAACATGCCACTGAGTTACAACACTGAATAAATATGATAAGAAAGGCTCAGAGGGTTTCCTGGAAGCTTTGGCAGCCATACCTTGGGAGCAGATGTTGGTGACCAGCAAAGTTCTTGTAAGCCACGAAGGAATTTTTCTATATAATGCTTAGCATGAGAAATGTGACAGCTGATTTAGGACATTTGTGTCCAGGAGCGCGGAGAGCGGAGGTGTTGGCTTCACCCCTTCTGGGAATGCCACACCCATGCAAATCCTTCACTCGGTGCCTTCATCCAATAAGAACAGGATGGTTTTATGGCTAATATTGTTCTTGGAGTCGGAAACGGGCTCTTGTCACTGAGACGATGACAAATACGTGCTTTGCTCGTGTGCTCAGGGTGGCAGCGGGGCCACCTGTGAGCAGGAGAGGTGGCCCCAACCACCTGTGGGATGAGGCAGCCTGGCTGCCATGCTGGGGGAGGTTTGCTTTAACCACCTCCCAGAAGAAGTGAGGCTGGCAGCCTCTGGTTCCTTCCCTAAACTGAAATGGGGTGTTGGTCCCCCCTCACTGGATGCTCTAGGCAGCATCACGTCCATTGTTGGCTCCTTTGGCAAGTCCATCCAAGCCCACAGAGATGCTCCTTGCAGGTGGCTGCACAGATGTCTCACCCTGCTCTGTTCATCCCTTTCTTCAGCTTTGTTCTCCACTCCTCCTCGTATCCACCCTTCCCTGCCAGTCCCTCCTTTTCCCCATTTTGGATAAGGACCATCAACCCCGGAGTGGTCCTGCACCACCACCCCACCTCTCCAACCATGCCCCTTCCTCTGCTCCTGCCCCAGTCCCACGTACCTTGAGCTGTCCCGTGGCAGCAGTTCCTTGGTTCTCCTCACTCCACCACCCGCTGCAATTCCTCTGCCTGCTCCTCTGCCCTATTTCTTCTGTGCTGACCACAGCGGTGACTCCTGGGACCTATCGCAGCATCGCAACCATGGTGCTTGGCTCCACAAAACCAGAGGGCAACCACAGCCTCTTACTCACTGGCACCTGAGTGATGGTGCCCCATCACCTCCTTCCCACTGGGCAGTGGTTTGGGGACAGGGGGAAGAGGTGGCTGTGAGTGTTTGCTCTGAGGTGTCCTCTATGGCCACCAACCCAACATTGTGGGACTCTCAAAACCCAGCCTGGGCTGCACAATCCAAGGTCTGGTTAAGGCATCTCTGTGAGGCAGGGATGAAGGGGGTGGTTGCAGGTTTGTTGTCGGTGTGGTTCAGGGATGAAGGGGGTTGTTGAAGGTTTATTGTTGGTGGGGTTCAGGGATGAAGGGGGTGGTTGCAGGTTTGTTGTCGGTGTGGTTCAGGGATGAAGGGGTGGTGAAGAAGCTTAGGAAGCTGCAGTTTCAGGGATGAAGGGGGTGGTTGCAGGTTTGCTGTCAGCGTGGTTCAGGGGAACACTGGTGGTGAAGAAGCTCTGGAAGCTGCAGTGGGGACCTGGGCAGAGCCAGCCCAAGGGATGGTCCGTGGTGGTCTGCCTCTTGCTGAGTTCAGCTTGAACCACCAGGGGTTTGCGTCCAGACTGGGTTGTTCTGCAGGATAAGTGACAAAACTTGCTGAAAGTACAGCTGAAGCACTCTGGGTGTTTCAGACATTCCCTTGTCCTCAGAATTCCTCCCTGGGCCAGAGCTGTGCTCGTGTCCCACTGCGCTGGCTGTGAACAGAGGCCAGGGGACACACAGGGACTCCTGCGAGAAGCCTGGGCACGAGCACAGTGAAGCTGCTCCAGCTCCCGCCCTAAGCAGACTCCCAGGCCACAAGTTTCCTTCCCAGTCCTTCAGTCCTGACCCCAAACCAGCCTGCAGAGAGAGAAGAAATTACACAAATGCCTCGGCTGAATTTCACAGCCTCCTGAGTATTGCCCGAGTGCCTCCAGGATTGTGGCAAGCCCAGCCCTGGGCACGGCCTGGTGCAAGGGACACCCAACCCTGCTCAAAACAGCCAGGGAGAGCAAAGCAGGAGTTTTAAGGATAATTCTGACCCTTCAAATGACAAGGGGCACTTATCCCCAGCAGGATGAAGACAGGTATGGATGGGGCTTGGAGCAACCTGGCCTAGTGGGAGGTGTGGCAGGGAGTTGGGACTGGATGGTGTTTAAAGTCCCTTCCAACCCAATCCCACGGTTCTGTGACACTGCCACCTCACAGCCCCTGCAGACAGCTCGTAAAACCCAGCAAATGCAGCGGGGCGAACAACAACAGGCAAATAAGCACTGAAAAAAAAACAAACCAAAAAAAAGCATAATTATGCATATTAAAAAAAGCGCTTTAACTACATGACAGCTTGGTTGAGCCCCTGTTCCTGTATTTGCTTAGCTGAGGGCTATCTTTATAAGTCTTGGCTGCCAGATGTTCCCGTATTTGCATGCGGGGCGAAGGGGAGGGATGCTCTGCGCTGCAGCCGGATGGCGATTGCCACCCAGCGGCCACTCGCCCCGAGCCTGCCTTGGTCTGTCAAACTCCCTAAAAATAACCCATCGCTTCTCCAAGCGCAGCAAAGTCGTGGCTTTTCCCCTCCATCACGGACCCCGAAAGTCGCGGCACAGCCGTGAGGAGCTTGGAGCGCTCCTTTCCCCAACCACGGGGGTTTGGCTGCCTGGGAGGGATGCAGAACTGATTTTTTTTTAAAGTGCAAGTCACTGCTGCAGGGAAGCTCTGCAGCTCTGGCAGGGCTGAGAAAACCTTTTTGAATCACCTTGAGCCGTATCCTGACAGGGGCTGGCAGAGCCCATCCTCAGGGAAGGTCCCAGCAGGGACCTGGGGGAATCACGCTCACATCTCCAAGGTCCCCTTTTCCTAAACCCACAGAATTTTAGGGTTGAAAGGAACCTCTGGAGATTAAAAGTCCAACCTCCTTTTTCCCCCCTGAGCTTATTCCTCAGCTCGGGTCATTCCAAGCAATAAATCTGGGCATAATTCCTGTGTGGCTGCTGCAAATTTCTGTCACAGAGAACACAGACAGAGACACCCCAGCCACCAGGGACCCGGGCTTTGATGGTTTTCCAGCTTGGGGCTCATTTTTTGCCCTCACGAATTTTCTACCTGGAGTGGAAACCACAAACTCCCCTCAGCAATCACAACTCTCTGCTGCAGCTCTCCTAGGGATTTTTTTTTTTTTTGCAGGTATATTTTGTATTTCTGTATTGTCACCCCTGGAAATCACAATCAACAAACACAATTATTCCAGGTACCTACAGCAGCACCAGCCCTACCCCTTAACCAGCTTTTAAAATCCTATTTCCATTACTTAAACAGCAAACAGCGCTCACCTTTATACAGACACCTCTCCTCCCACACACCCATTTAACCACAGACCCTTCAAATTCAGTGCAGAGCACCTTGCTGTGGCTAATGAGGCTAATTAGGAGCAGAGGAAAGGAAGTGCTCTTGCTGCAGCACCATTATTTATTTATTTCCTGATGCTTCAGTGGCTGGAACAGCTCTCTACCTTGTAAAGCTGTAACCTCCCGGGGTTGGAGGTGTTTGCTGCCGTGGCTGAGCCAGCTGCTTGTTCCTTTTTGCTTCCAGCTGCTGCTGGAGCTGGTAGGGCAGCAGATTCCCTGGATTTCATTTGAAATGTGCTCTGCATCCCTTGGAAATGCTTTGGAGGAGGCTGTTCCTGAGCTAGAGCTGCCTGAGCCCGGGGGGAGCTGCGTAAGAGCTAATGGCTGCTGGCAGATTTTCTTTAAGACTTGCGATGGAGCATAAATTCCCTGATCCTGAAGCTGGAGGAGGATATCTGGGACTCCAGAAATCCTGCTGGTGAAGTGGTGGCTGCTCCTGGGCAGCTGGAGAGGGGATTGCTGCTCCCTTTGCCCCGATGGTGCCCCCATCATGGGAATTGTGGGTGTCCTCTCTGCTCTCTTCCCTTCCTTGGGGGTTTTCTGCTTGGAAAATCCTGTTAGGCTGCTCTGCAAGGAGAGAAGTGCTGTGTGAGCTGGTTAATGAATTGTTGGGCAGCTGGTGGAGGGGAGTGCTGGGATGAGCTCCCTTCCCTTCTCCATCCCACAGGGAATGGGAGCAGCCCTGGGACAGCGGCTCAGGGACATCCTTGGGGTGCTGCTTCTCAGCATCCTCCTCCTCCACCACAGTAAACTTGGCAAAATGAACAGGGCTGGAAATCTGGGAGGAGCCAGGTGCTCCGTGGGGGCTGGTTTTGGGTGTCCAGAGCTAGAAAATTCATTTCTGCTCTAATCCCCTGATCTCAGGTGCAATTCTGGCAAGGCTCTGGATTAAGAAGAAATTCTTTTCTCAATCCTGCTCTCAAGGCACAAGGTTCAACCCAAAACCTCTGCTCAGCTGCCCCCTTGAAGGAATCACCTGGTGCTTTCCAAGGGAAAAATCCCAGTTCTGGTTATCCCAGCACTAATCCCAGTGCTGGTTGTTCCAGCTGCTGGCTCTGAGGCTTTTTGGGTTCCCCAAGGCACCACTGCAGCAGCATTTCCTCCTCAAAACCTCGTGTCCTGCAGCCCAGCTGATCCCCTCCTGCAGAAAGTCACCCATGGGAACTGCTTGACCACTGCTAAACTTTCTCCCAGTGCAAAGCTCCTTCCCTGTTGCTCAGCATTTAATTTCCACTGGGTTCATCTGCAAAAAAAAAAAAAACCAACAAAAAAAGAAGATTTGCAGCCTCCAAACCATTTCCTCTTTCTGTGGGATGCGCTGCTGAGCTGGGGACAAACACAGCCTGTGGGGGTTTGACAAACTCTGGCCGTGCACCCTCTTTGGGCTGGGTTTAGTGCAGGTAAAATCAGCTTTTTTTTTGGTGATACAACAACCTGGGCTGCTGTAAATTCTGTGTGGAAAGGCAGAGCAGCAGTGGGGAAGGTAAAAGCTGTGCTGGCTGCTCCTTTGGAAATATCTGCCCCAGGCTATCCTGGAATATTGGTGGGACCAGGCAAGCATTAATTAGATAAAAGGAGGAGGATTATTCCCAGAGGGTGGAAAAACCCTGGTGTGCATTGCCCAGAGTGGTGGTGGCTGCCCCATCCCTAAAAACATTCAAGGCCGGGTTGTACAGGGCTTTGAGCAACCTGGAGGAGTTGAAAATTTCCCTATTAATTGCAGGGATGTTGGATTAGATGAGCTTCAAAGGTGCCTTCCTTAGGGAAGCTGCACTGGGAGGAATTTTGCACAAGTCTCAGCTGGAGGAGGTGCAGCTCTGGCAGCTGAGCAGCAAAAACGTCCCCCTGAGTGCTAATGAGAAAGCAGAAACTCTGCTTTTTCCCCTAAATCAGCCTAGAAAAGGCACTCTGGAGTTTCAAAATCGAACCTTTTGTCAGACTTCCTTAAAAATTTAACTTATTCCTTCCCTGGGCTCTTCCTTTCCCTAAGGCGAGAGGGGAAGTGGAACCATCCACCCTTATTGATTTTTGAATATCTGCTTTTCCTCAGAAACACTCAGGATTTAGCTGCAAAGCTCAGTGCTTAAAAAGGGCTTTTCATCAAGTCTCAGGAACTTTTTATTCTTTAATCCCTCTGAGTATCATCTAATCATTAAATGTGTAACGCGTTGCCCAGCCTGGCAGGTAATTTCCTAATTATCTTAACACAGAGATTACATTGTGTTTTTAAAATTGCTCCTTGTTCCTGAAAACCCGGGGACAATGGTCACATTTATATTTTATTTTTGTGTTTTATATATATCCATCCATATTTATTTTATGCCTCACCTGTGTATCTATGAATAAAACTCTTTATAAAACTTTTCAAACTTGAATGTCCCAGCTAAAACCCATCCCAAATCAAACTCATTTGGAGAAGGAATTGAGGCAAACCCCTCAATTTTCTGCTTTTCTAGCCACTCTTCCTTCTTTAAAAGGCCACTTCCCAGCAGCTCCACAGTTCTTTTTTCCTTCAGGAAGTGCTGATGCAATGGGAAGATGAATTTATCAGTCCTGTTCCTCCATTCCTGCCTGCTCTGGCTGCCAATCAGCAAATTAACTACCTGGGTGTAAGAGATTTATCACTTCATAATAAATTCAGGGGAACTGCTCTTTTCTGTGCTGTGGGCAATGCTTGGCCTGACCTGGGTCCCAAAACACTTTAATTCCTGCTTTAATCCGCACGGGACTGATTCCCAGGGATTTCTCTCTGCACAATAAGGAATGGAAAGAAACGAGATCGGATGGAGATGGGACTCTACCAAACCTGGATTCATTCAAACCTGGAGCTCTGCACAGAGAAAGGTCCCTGGGTGAGTGGTGCTGGCACATTCCAGCCTTTGAGGATGCGAGGGATAAGGGATTTGAGGGACATTTAGGGATGCAGGGACAACCCAGCTCCCCAAAATAGCGCCAGACAAGGCCAGCTCTCCATGAGGCTCAGCACAGCTCCAACCCCGGGGAGCTTCAGCTCCGGGAAATGCCCCGGACAGGAACGAGAGCTCAAATCTCTCTCAGAGGATGCTGCAGGCGGCTGGGAAAGCTCCGGCTGCAGGGAAAGCTCCTCACTCGGCTTCTCTTGGAGACTGCCTCCCTCTAGTGAGAGCCAGAGCCACCCGCACCCCGGGCCAGGGCTGTCCCGGGAGCTGTGAGCGTGTTTGGGGGGGTCTGGGATGCTGGGAGTGCCTTTGGGTGCTCTGCAGCACGTTCCAAGGGTGCTGTGCCCATTTTGGGTGCTCTCCAGCACGTTCCAAGGGTGCTGTGCGCATTTTGGGTGCTCTGCAGCAGGTTCCAAAGGTGCTGTGCAGATTTTGGATGCTGATTTGAATGCACTGAGGGTGCTGTGCCCATTTTGGGTGCTCTGCAGCAGGCTCCAAAGGTGCTGTGCAGATTTTGGGTGCTCTCCAACACATTCCAAGGGCGCTGTGCGCATTTTGGGTGCTGGTTTGAATGCATCGAGGGTGCTGTGCAGATTTTGGCTGCTGATTTGAATGCACTGAGGGTGCTGTGCCCATTTTGGGTGCTCTCCAGCACGTTCCAAGGGTGCTGTGCGCATTTTGGGGGCTCTGCAGCAGGTTCCAAAGGTGCTGTGCAGATTTTGGGTGCTCTCCAACACGTTCCAAGGGCGCTGTGCACATTTTGGGTGCTGTGCGTGTCTGGGGTGCTGCACTGCTCACCCCCAGCCGCTGTGAGTGAGCCTCAGGTGTGAGTGAGCCTCAGGTGTGAGTGAGCCTCAGGTGTGAGTGAGCCTCAGGTGTGAGTGAGCCTCAGGTGTGAGTGAGCCTCAGGTGTGAGTGAGCCTCAGGTGTGAGTGAGCCTCAGGTGTGAGTGAGCCTCAGGTGTGAGCGCTGGCTGCGGCACAGGCTGTGAGTGCTGTGCCCGCAGAATCCCGGGATGGTTTGGGTTGGAAAGGTCCTTGAGGATCATCTCGTTCCACCCCCTCGCACCGCCGGTGCTCCATGAGCCAAAGCGGTGTCGCCGTGCGCTGCTGCCCGGTGCCACAGGCGGTGGTGTCCGAGGCAGGAGGGTGGAATGACACAAACAATTCCCGATCCAGCACGGGATCTGCCAGCACGCAGATGAGCGGGCAGCTGCGAAGCAGCAGCCTGAATTTATCCCGAGCTGGCGCTTTGCTTCAAGCGGCTGCCGTGTTTTTAATCCAATCCCCGAGCCCCCAGGCAGGATTTGTTGTGCTGCTGGATTTTTCCTTTGCCAGCCAGGGTGGGATTTCATCAAACGAGCTGGATAATTTCCTCACATCCTTAGGGGCTCGCCGGCAGCTCAGCTCCTCCGGGCTGCCCTTAGCAACCAGCGCAGGAAAAGCAGAGCTCTCACACCAAAGGATGATTTCCACCCTCTGGAGCATCGAGCAGGGCACCTGAGCATGTCCTTCTCCTGCCCTTTGCCCTCTCCTTTGTCACAGCTGAGCCTCTGCTCCTGGCACAGCCGCAGCAGTTGGCTCCAAAGGATTTGGATCCATCCTAAATCGGCAGCAGCTCCTGCGGGGGGACGTGCGGGGGAAATGCTGGGGCTGGAAGCAGCGAGCTACAAGCACCCTCAGCTCCTCCAGGCTGACCTGAAGGTTCTCGACCCGGGTGGGTGGAGGGAAAAATATTTATTGTCCCAGCAGCGAGGAGCAGGATTTTTCCAGCCGGAGGAGCTGAGGCTGCTGCAGAGCTCTCAGCGAGGTTTGTCAGAGGGAAAGGGGAAAAGAAGAGCAGCAATTCTCTCACTCATCCTTGCAAAAAGGTTAATTCCCTTCCCACACCACCAGCGACTCCGGGGTGTCGTGGATCTGGGTCGGGAGTGGCAGCAGGCTCAGTGCTGCTGGAGGCAGAACTTCCAGCTGGGGAACACATGGAAGCAAGCAGGAGCAGGGAGAGGGGGCATTTCCAAGCCTTTCTGCACTGGCAGCTGAAGGGGTTTCCAAAAGAAAAGGTTCTTTTCAGGTTTATGGCAGGGATGAGCCTGGCAGCTGCAAAGGAATCCCGGGTGAGGGATCAGCCACGGGCAAGAAATGTGGGAAGAGCAGCGGGGGCTGATCACGCTCGGAGGATGAGCAGGATTTACTGCATGGAAGGCAAAAAAGAAATGAGCTGAACGTGCTAGAAAAATGGGGCTGGGGGGAAGTACAGGGCAGTAACAGTGCAGGGATATGTCTGTCATTTCAGGTGGTGAAAAAATCCATGTTGTGGGCCAAAAGAGGAGTGCAGTTCTGCTGCTTTCTGGATTTTGAAGCATAAAATGCTCTACCCCTCCCTCCAGGTCTGGGCTTATTTCTGTTGTGCTCCTGCCACGTATTGATAGAGGCTGAATATTGATGCTTTGGGGTTATCAGTTAAGCAGAAGAGCTCCCAGGCACTGGAGCCAAATCAATTTTCCTTAAGGAAACCTGCATGGAAGTCACCAGCACAAGCACCTCTGTCTCTGCTGGGCCTGGTGTGATTTCAGTGTGTGCACCTCAGAAAGGTGTCAATAACACCCACATCCACACCCCAGAGGGGCCTTTCCCTTCCCACCCACCCCTCCCTTCTCATCTCCCCAGCCTCAACGTGGGATCAACCAGGGCTTTGATTTCAAAGCTTCTTTTTTTTTGGTTTTTTTCCCCTCTTTTTCTTCTTGTTTTCCTTCGCCCTCCTGCCAAATTTCCCTCCTTGAAGATCCATATCTGCCCCCACCCCGCTCTTTTATATGGCACCTATCACCCTGCTACCTACGTGTGGATGAGGGCGAGCACAGCTGTGCTGCAGCTCCCCAAATCCCCCGGGATTCCAGGGGTCTGGAAAGGCGACAGCCACGGCCCCCCTGGATGCCATATAACAGCAAGGGGGCTGTTTCCACCAAAGGGTCCCTGCCACACATCCAGCAGCCGGGGGCTTTGATTCAGATAGGGATCTGCACAGGGCTGGCCTCCAATTAAGGGACAGGGATGGGGTTTTATGGCTCTCGTTTCCCCCCACTGGCGTCGGAAGGAATGGCATTGGATGTTAGTGGGATTTAAACACCGGGATGGGGCGGTGGAGTCTTCTCCTGGTGGCTACGGGGAAATCTGGGCAGGTTTCTCTTTTTTCTTGTCTCCAAGAAAAATGCCTGCTCTTCATTGAGCCTGACCCACTCCTAGATCAAGAGCTGAGAATCCCCGTGGCCCGTTTTGTTGGAAATTAGGGATAGTTTGAGAAATAGGAATGGAAGGAAATGTGTGAAAGCTGTATTTGAGCTTTTAATATTTCTCCATCCTCCCTCCTCTGCCCTGGGACTGGACAAACACCAGCAGCTGTGCCTGAGTGCCTGAGCTTTTTTATTTGCTGCAGGGTGAAATAGGAAAAATGGGGAGAAATAGAGAGAATTTGGGCATTTTCTGGGAAAAGCAGCATTGTGCCGTGCAGGGGTACAAATACTTGCATGCTGGCCATTACCTGCACCTCTTGAGGGATTAAAGGACCAGGGAATCTCCCTGTGCCAGCTTTTACAGTGCCCACTGCATTGTCCCAGGCTTCTCCCCTCGTGCCAAAGCTGCCTGGAGCTGATTTTGGGATGTTCAGCCAAAACTGCACCCCCAGCACGTGAAATATTTGCATCCATCCTAAGGCAGATCCCTCTGGGTGCTTCTGAGGCTGCTGCTCCCTTCCCACTGGAAGGAAATCTTAGGCAAACCCACGATCAGCTTTATAGGGCGGGCATCACCCCAAAATTCTGGGGGCATCTCCAGGTGTGGGGGTTGCAGGAGGCGCTGCTCATCCCGGCTGTGCCGAGGGGCACCCAGCACCATTCCCAACAGCTCCGCGCTGTCAGGGCATTAATTACGGGAATCTAATGGGAAATGTAAACAGGAAAGCTCCGGGGGGAGATAAGGGCAGCAAGGGATGGGAGGCAGGGGCTGCCAAGCTCCCTCTGGTGCGAGGAATGGACTTCAGAGCAAAGTTGACTGCTCAGCCCGCGGCTGGCGGCCGCTCAAAGGTGTTAATTAGGGTGAGAGATAACGCCCAGGACACTGTCCCCAGCTGTTCCTCTTTTTAGGAGCAAGCACATTCCTGGGGCTTGAAGTTCAGCGGCAGAGACCCAGAGTTGGTGCTTTAGGGGGATGGGGCCCTGCATTGCTGTGCAAGAGTGGGAATGGCTTCAAACTGAGTTTCGATGGGATATTGGGAAGGAATTCCTCCCTGGGAGGGTGGGGAGGCCCTGGCACAGGGTGCCCAGAGAAGCTGTGGCTGCCCCTGGATCCCTGGAAGTGTCCAAGGCCAGGTTGGACGGGGCTTGGAGCACCCTGGGATAGTGGAAGATGTCCCTGCTCATGGCAGGAGGATGGAACTGGATGAGCTTTAGGGTCCCGTCTGACCCAAACCCTTCCACAATTTCATGGTTTTCATCCAGTTCAAGAGAGTTGAGGAAATGGTGGGTAGGACTGCATTTTCCTTGTGTTCGTGGCATTTTGGTGTCCCCACAGGTCAGGTTTGTGGTTTAACCAGCAGCTCAGCACTGCTGACACTGCTCTGAGCAGAAGAAATCCCCTCACCAGCGCTGTCCCACATCCTCCTCCTCCCCGCCCACCAGGCTGTGTCTAGAATGTCTCCCTTTCTGGGGCGTGAGAGTTAAATACAGAGAAGAAATGGTTGGAAATGGCTCGTGTAGGATTTTGGGGGAATTGAGTCTCATTCAGAGGCAAAATCCCCTTCAGTGGGGTCTGGGAATGCCCCCAGCATCTCACAGAGGTCCTGGTCCCATCCTCCCTGAGAGCCAAGTGTCACCACTGGAGCGAATTGGAATTTAGTGACCTTGCTGGAGGAAATTATTTTGCTCAAACCAGGATATATTTAGAATTTTTTTTTTTTAGATTTTTTATTCTCAGCCGTTTTTCTTCGCAGGCAGGTTTCGCTTCTCTTTCTGAGCCTCTCTTTGTGTTTTCCTTTGCAAAAGGAGAAAAAATGTCCCTCAGTGCTCTGGGGAAACAATTTTCTTCTCTCTGCCCCCTGCCAAAAGCCCGATTGCACTGCAGAAATCCTGCTCATCTCTTGTCAAAGCTTGAATTGAATTAATTTTAATGGATTTTAAAGGTGTTGGATGAGGTGGGAATCTCCTGCCCTCCCTGCCTTTAGAGGAAATCCTCTCCTGTTGCTTTGCCTTCCCCTGGATTTATCTCCGAGTCATTGAAAGCATAACTGAACCTCTTTGAACTCCAAAGAACAAGGAAAAAGTGTAAACCCAGCTATTAAAAAACCTCTTTTCCAGTGCTGCTCCATTTAAAATCCATCTGGAACAACAAAAGGAACGGCTGTGCCAGCACTGTGATCCCTGAGCCGTCACCCCAAAGTCCTGCTGGCCATGGAGCTCTGCCCTGTTTTCCCTGTTTTCTCTGTTTTCCTTCCTTTCCAGTTGTCCCCTTTACAGCCAGAGAAAATTGACGCATCCCCAGGCTGCCCTGAAACACGACATTCCCAGAAGGTGGATTTGTGAATGGTTGGCTGCTCACCATGTGCCTCGGGGCCTTCGTTTTTGGGATTTTTTTTCCAGGCCAGCTGAGGGAGGAAGTTTGCAGGATGTTATCAGCATCCTGTTGCTGTGACCTGCTGAGCAATAGCATGGAAATGTCTCCCCTTCGCCACACCCCGGTGGCAACCTTTTGGCTCCTGTCTGCTGGCCGTGTTCTGCAAGATTAATGTGTTTTTCCACACATCCATAGCTAAAAGGCATGGGTTTTTTTAGGTTTTTCTTGGGTGTTTTTTAGGATTTTCCCCATATCCAGGCATTTCTGGCAGCGTTTATAAAGTGTGTGGGCGACTTCTGGCACGGTGGAGTCACCTCACTTGGGGGACATCCAAAATATGGTCAAGGTGTCTCATCTGCAAGAAGAGTGGGGAAGGGTTTTGGCTTTTGGGGTAGACAGTCATTGGTTGGAGAGGACTGACAAAATTCCCCCTCAAAAACAATAAAAGGGAGCAAAACTAAGAATTATGTCACCTTAATGAGGATAATTGTTTGATTTTTAGCTGTTGGAGGGGTTTCCTCCAGACCACAGCTGTCAGTAATGAACATCTTGGATGCTCCGTGTGCTGTGTTTCCACCACCAGCTGTGACATTGGCTGTTATCCATGAAATTCCATGATCCCTGGCACTGGAATTAGCCAGGCAGAGCAGCTTTCCATAGTGAATGGTTTTGCTGCAATCAAATCCTTCTCAGGGAGTGCCTTTGTTTCACCAAATTATGTCAAGAGAATATAAAAGAAACCAAGTTGAGCTTTCTCCTTCTGTATTGATGTTCATGTAATTCCAGAATTCTTTAATATCAGCAGAATATTTCAATTCCCCTGGAAGAAAACATTCCAATGGTTCCAAAAATATCTCCTTAGGCATTCTTGTTCCAAGGGTAAAAAAGAAGACAAAGTCAAGTGTGAAAACAAAACTCCCAAGCCCCTCTCAGAAGATGTTTTTTGCTCTTTCCACATCCCATTCCCCAGCCCATCCCTTCCCATTGCTGTCCTTGGAGCATCATCAGCAAAGCCACAAGTTTGGTTCTCCTCCAGGAGCATCCCTTGGGAATGTCCAGCACCCAGGTTTGGACAGCCAGGGTTTGGAAAGGTGAGAGGAATTTGTTGTGTCCAGATTTGACTCCATCCTCTCATCCTCCCTCATCTGGTGCCCAGTTTGAGTGGGGTTTAATGGATGGATGAAAATCAGATCCCACTGTCCTGATTCATCCCTAATGGGATCCTCATGAGACCAGCCGAGCCCTCCAAGGAGAGATGGTCCTCAAGGCTCTGTTTTGACTTTGGATTTGGGCTTTTTACCCTCTTTGTGTGCTCAGGATGAGCTCGTGGGGCTGAGCTGAGCTCTGGGTGGTGGCTGCATCAAGCTCTGCCGTGGTGGAGGCCAAGCAGAACAAATAGAGCTGCTCTTCACCCCTGGAATAGCCAACATCAGCTTTTATCATCCCAAGGATTCTGGGTGACTCTCCAGCTGAATGCCCTGAGGTTGTGACATTGTCCAGATCCTTTCCTATTGCCAGCAGAACAAACTGGTGTTTGTTAGAAGGAGAAAAAGCTGCCTCCAGCAGGAATAATTCTGATTTAAGGTCCTGGTCCTATTTCAGGGCTCTTCAGGGAAAAGATAATTCTGACCCCATTTTATCCAGCCACCTATTTTTGCTCAGCTCCATGGCAAAGCCTTGGCTGGAGCTGCCAAGTAACGTCACCTCTGTCCCTTTGCCCCCCGCGCCTGGGGGCCAGTAAATCTGTAGGCAAACATTAGGCCTTCCTGAAAGGCCTGGCATTGCCGGGAGAAAATCAAAAGCTGGAAGGTTTTTATTATCTCTCTCCTTATTGTCTTTTTTTTTTTTTTTATTGCCTTTTGGAGTCACCCTGGAGAGCAATCTCCATCCCACAGCGTGGCCCTGCCAGACTTCCTCTGCTGTCGCTGTGACCTAAGGAATGGAGGCCAAGCCTTCCTCTGCTCCGAGCGTTAATGAATTTAGCTCCTTAAACTCCAGGGATCCCTTTTTCTGTGCATTCCCAAGCTCCACTGGGACTCCCAGGGCTTTTTTTCCCCCCAAAAAACCATCATCCCTAACGTGCATTCAGGAGGGGAAGGGCCGCGGGTTCCCTGTGCGGTGCCGCGGTGGGAAGTCTCTGAAATCCCCTGATAATTCCTGACTCCCAGGGCGGTCTGAGCGGGGGAGAGGCTCAGAATCTGGCAGGAACCCGGAGAGATGCTTCTTGCGAGGAAACTATGTGCTCTGCTTGCTCATTAAGCACTTATCTCCTGCTCCTGCTCTGAAGGAGGATGGGGTTGGAGTGGAGGAGGCGAGGGACGCACCAGGAGGCTGATTGCAACAGGCACAGATCCTTTAGGAGAAGGTACAAGTGAGACACCGTTGCTGAGGTCAGGGTGAGGTTATTTTTGCCCTTATCATTTCGAGGTATGCAGCCCACCTCTGCTTTCCTGGGAAATTGGGAGGTGAATAAAAAGTGCACTGCGGGAAATGTGCTGATATCAGCTCCTCAGCTGGAGTCTGGCTTCATCCCCTTAATCACAGAATCATGGAATGGGTTGGGTTGGAAGAGATCTTAAAGCTGATCTGGTTCCCAATATCCATATTCCTTCTCAATACCCCATCTGACACTGCCCTGTATCAGTGGGAAACCATTTCCCCTCCAGGCCTTTTTCCAAAGTCCCTCTCCAGCAATTTTGGAGCCCCTTTGGGCACTGGAAGGCTCCAAGGTCTCCCCAGTGCCTTCTCTTCCCCAATTCTCTCAGCCCTGCAGGTATTTGCTGCCTTATTCCAGCATTGCTGTTATCAGTGGGATTTTCCAGTAAAAAGTCACGTTATCGTGCTTTGGGAGCTGCTGGACCTCAAAAGGGACAGTGACAACTGCTAGGATACATCCATAATAAAACTTCCCAAGGTTTGACTTGGATGTACTGTTTGGATATTCCCCTTGGCAACAGAAGAAATTACTTAAGGAAAAAAATTGCAATTTCCTCCTAATTTTTGCTTGTTCCAGGAAAAGAGGGGATTTTTCAGTTTAAGAGGAAGGAAGGATAACTTACCCCAGACAGGTCAGTGCCTGGCAAAGCATTCCAGTCCTGGAGAAACCTGTGCCTGACCAGCCCATATTTCCATAACTGGATTCCCAGCACGGGATGAGCTTTCAGGATCTGACCTTTCTCTCCTGACAGCGACTAAAGTCCACCTTCCTTCCCTACTTATCTTCTCAGGGTGGCAACAGGTCTGATATCAGTTCATTAATTAATGAATTACACACTTCCACACCTCTTTCTGTGGGTCCAAAAATGAGCTCGGATACTTTACTCAGAAACGTTTCCTGGCCAAAATACATTTAACTGGATTTTCTTTCTCTGTTTGCTTTGAGGCATGAGACATTGGATGAGCTTCCTCAAAACCTGGAAAAATCCTGATTTAAATGGGAATACTCTGCTGAACTCTTCAGGCAACCTGTTTCTTACCCATCCCTGTGGATGCTGGGTTTGATGGGCTGTTTCCATGCACGAGGAGCTGTTTTTTCCTTGGATTTACCTTTCTGTTGGAATACAGCATTTCTCTCTTCCCACACCAACGCTGCCTTTGCAGCATGGTCAGACCCATGAGCTCATCATCTGCTGGCTCATCCCAGCGCTCCACGCTGCAGCCAGGCTGCTCTGCCCTCCTTTTATGTCACACAGCATTCCCATCATAATTCCAAGGTCAACAATTTGGCTGACTCACTCCAGGCTGAGCAGGGGATTTCCAGAAGCAAAAGCTGCAACATGAATATTTCTTTTTGCTTTGGTTTTTTATTACTTTTCCTCTTCTCTGTGTGTGTGAACCCACTGGAAAGTGGCTGGTGTGACTCTGCACATCCTGGCATGGCTCAGCTGAGATCATCCCAGCTTCCTTCTGATCCTTCTGGGAAAGATTAGAGGGGGTCCAGGCTCCTCATGGATGCATAAGGGGTCTGCTTGCACCTTGGAAAGGGAAGTGGGTGCAGCTAAATCATAAAATCATGGAATGGGTTGGGTTGGAAGGGACCTTAAAGCTCATCGAGTTCCATGGCAGGGACACTTTGCACCATTCCAGGCTGCTCCAAGCCCCATCCAACCTGGCCTTGGACTCTTCCAGGGGTGGAGCAGCCACAGCTTCTCTGGGAATCTCTGCCAGGACCTCACCACCCTCCCAGGGAAGGATTCCTTCCCAATATCTAACTTAAATGGAGCTTAAAAACAACAAAAAAAGTATTTTAAAATATTTTTTGATGAGTCTTGAAGTTGGGTCCTCGAGGGAAACAGCAAGTGAAGTATCTACTGAAATATCCATGTGTTGATCCAGTCTGGGATCAGCAGGGCAGGACCCTGGTGGAAAAACAAAGGGATTCCCTGTTAAAGCTGATCCATGCTGACCTTGGCTCTTCCCTCAGGAAGCATCCAAACTGGGGTCTCATGTGAGCCTCGTGCTATCAGGGGTGATTATGGTCACATCGCATTTTTATTTACCTTTGCACATCTCCTCCCAAACCTAGAAATGTTCCTTTAGCTGTGAAAAAATGTAAAAACCCCAGATTTTCTCCCCATTATTATTTGCCTTTGCACATCTCCTCCCAAACCTAGAAACGTTCTTTTAGCTGTGAAAAAATATTAAAAAATCCAGATTTTCTCCCCAAAACTGAACATTGCAACACCTGCCTTGAATTCCCAAAGTGCAGCATCACACCCTGGCTGCAGAGATTTTTTTCCCTGGCTTTTCCATCATCCCAGGGGCTGGAGCAGAGTCAGCACTCGGAAAACTCTCCAGGAGGGGGGTTATTCCCTGGGCTGACCGATGCCCCCTCGGATGCTGCAGGGAGCTGACAGAGCAGAACGAGGGGACAGGAAAACAACATTCAGCTGTGGCATTTGCTGCTTGCGTGCAGCCGCAGGCAGGAACTGCTTCCTCTGTTTCCAGGCTTTTAGGGAAAGGGGAGCTCCATGGAGTTGCTAAATTGGAATGAAGCGAAAAAAAAATATTGCTGCGAACAACAGAATGTTTGGCTATTTTTTCTTTCTCTCTCTCTTTTTTTTTTTTTTTGGAAGACAAAAACACAAAACCTTGGAGTGATTTACATGGGAAAGGGGAGCCGGAAACAATTTTAGAGGCTGTTTTCCAAAATTGATGAATAACAGAAGATACAATGGATAAAGCAAATGGCCCAAATTTCCTGCTCTTTTAAGCTGCTGAATAGATACCGAAAACAAGGGTGCCCTGTTTTTCTCCTTATGGAGCTGCCAGAGAGGATTTTTCCTGGGTTATTTTGGTTCTGGAGGCAGGAGCAAGGTGGGTGCTGGGGGTCCCCAGGACCGTGGATGCTCAGAGGAGCAGGATGCATGGGAATTCCAGAGGTGGGGAAGAGCAGAGTGGACCAGAAGAGTAATTTAGAATAATTTCTGGCAAATAATGCTGCATGAGTCATGAGGAGGGGGCTGAAACTTCCTTTTTGATTTTTAAAAAATTATTTCTCATTTGATTTCCCCTTTGCCTGAGGCTTTTTTCCTCCAGAGCCAAGTGCTTTTCCCTCCTGACCCTTGCCCCTCGCCCACCGGATGAGGACACAGGTTTGGCTCCAACCAAACCCGAGTTGGAAACTTTTATTTCTCTTTGCAAAAGCCTTTGATGCTTCCAGAGAATATTCTTGTTTCGCTTTGGGGAAAAAAGCCTTGGATGAGATCCCTGCAAAGCTCTTGTCTTCCTCTGCTTCGCCAAGATCCAGGAGCTCCAGCCCTTGTCTGGGACACCACAAAGGATGTCCATGTGTTTAATCTCTTATCAGTGGGATAAAAATCCAGGGAAACTTCCAGTTTCTCTTTGCTGCATCCTCTTTCCACCCCACATGCAAAAAGTCATGGTGCAGTGAAGGGATTTTGGTTAAATGGACAGACAACAACTTTTTTGGTGTCTTTGCAATCAAACTGTTTGGGTTTAGCTGGGGTGGAAAAGGCCGAGGTCAAGGGCATGGTGAAAACCAGGGGTTTCCAGGTGAACTTCCACTCTGGAGACCTGGAGAAGGTTTCTCCAGCCTGTCCAAAATGGTGCATGGACATCTCTGGAAAATCTCCTCTAGACTTTGGACCTGGCTGAGAGGTTTCCATCGACTGTTGTGGGGAAACGTTTCCTCTGAGTGGATATTTTCTATTTTCAAAGCAATTTGATGCTGGAAACCTGAGGAGTACCCTGGGAACTGCAGAGCTGGTGACATCCACGGGTGCATCTCCCCATGATTGTGCCTGCTAGATCCTGCAGTGCCCTGTGAAACAAGGCTTCTCCTGGCTACTTTAGGCTTTGAATGTGCTTGAGATAATGAATCTCTATCCCTGTTTTTTTCTTCCCATCTCTCCAACATCTTTTCCTCCCCAAAATCTGGGAACTCCACCAGGCAGTTGCACCCAATTAATCAATAAATAAAAGTAACCACAGACAGCAAACAGAGCTGTTAATTGCACTCAAAATCTTATTTTTCACTGCTGGGTCAAAGTGATCACCCCTCCCCAAACCCTCCTGCTCCTCAGGCTCCTGGGCTGGACAGAACACACATTAAATAATGCAAAGCCACCATTCCAAAATCCCTTTCTTGGGTTGTTTCCCATGTTAACCGAAGCCCAATAAATCACGTCGTGTATTTATGGCCTCTGTGAGCAAATTGTCATTCAAAGGCCACTTGGAGCCTTCAAACCCGAGTGAATTATTGTGGATGTGATACACACCTCTTCCTTAGCAGCACATTCAGATGTCAGGGCCCTGAGGAGCACTTTCCTCCCTCAGGCTCATTCAGGCCTCAGAGGAAAAGGGATTCAAACCACTCTGGTATTTTTAACTGATTCTTTCCCACTGGTGGGGGCAGACTCAGAAGTTTTGCTGAGCCATCACCCCTGTAGGTCATCTGGTCTGTGATTCCACATGAATTGAAGGAAGGTCTTGGATGCTGAGCCTCTGGAAAGACACAGGGAAGTTGTTTGATGGTGTAAAGTCAGTGAGAACTCCCCAGTCCTTGCAGAGAATCATGGAATGGTTTGGGTTGGAACGGACCTTAAAGATCTCATTGTCCCAAAAGTCAACCCCAAACAGGGATCAAACCTTGATCATCTCCTGGGCTTCCCACAGGACATCCACCAATAGCAGTGGTGGTGGTGAGGTGAAGGTGAGGCGAGGTGTGAACAACAGGTCAGTGCTTGGGGCAAGGAGGATGTGTCCTGAGATAGAAATGAGTCCTCCCCAGGAAATGCCCTCTGGATGAGTGAGGAGAACAGTGACGGTGTGAAGAAAGTCTGTGGTGAGGCTGCCACTGCGTTTTTGGGGTCTCTGTGACAGCTTTGGCCTCAGTGCTTGCAGCTCCAGGTGGTCCTCAAATCCACTCTGCTCCACATCAGCACTGCTCAGTGCTGCAAGAGGGTGGGGATGGACATCAGGAGGAATTCCTTCCCAGAAAGGGGGATTCAACATTGGAATGGGCTACTCAGGGTGAGTCCCCATCCCTGGAGAGGTCCAAGAAATGACCGGACGTGTCAAGGTGGGGGGTTGGTCACAGTTTGGACTGGATGATTTTGGAGCTCTTTTCCAACCTAAAAGAATCTGGGATTCTTTCATTCTAAGTGACCTGGGTCCTGTCCACGTAGATGCTTTTGGCCTTGGCAGGGCTGAGGTGACTTCCATTGAGAGATAATTAATGATGAGGTTTTTAGCTCTGAAGCAAATTTGACTGTCCCAGGAAAATCCAATCTGTATTTTACCCTGAACTTTTCACGGTGTGTAGAAACCTGGTGCCTGGGATCGCCACCCAAACCCCACAACCCCTGACTTACCACGAGCCATTTCAGGAAGTGAACTCAAGCCTGAGAGATGGAAAAAGCCGCCTCAGATCTGGGATTTACGAGGAGCAGTGATGTCAGGGTGAATTCCTTGTGTTGTACAAGCCTCCAGGGAGGATGTCCATGACACGGGGCTGACGTGGACACACTATCCTGAACCATGAGGGGCTAAGAACTAATTATAGACTAATTAATGTCATTTGCAGAGCTCAGCGTGGGCTGCACACCCAGAGAAGTCTTTGTTCCTCGGGCTGCTGAGCAGATGGAGACCAGTCCTGGCCCCACGCTCAGGATGCCCAGGAGTTCCGTGTGTGCCAAGGACAAAGGCTGGCAGGGGATGAAAGGACTCCAGGGCTCATTTACTGCTCACATGACGTCGGTGAGGATGGAGGCTGCTGTCATCAGATGGGATGGACACAATGGACACGACCCTCTGGATTGCTCTTCCAGCCCTGGGTGGGATTCAGATTTTGGGATAGAGGCGCATTTACCTGTGGTGGGCTTTGAATATTCATGGGATCTTCCATGGATGACGAGCATTTTGGTCACCTGCAGTGAGTTCCCATGAGGGGTGGCTGGTAATCAGACCACCAGGATCATCCTGAGGATCTGCTGGGAAGGGGGAGGGATGGTGAGGAGGCAGCTGGCTGAGGAAGCCCCTCCGTAAGCATTTTCCTGCCCTGGGATGACCAACGTACATCCTGAGCAGAGGGTACCTCATTGTGCGCCCTGTGCTCTGCCCATCCTGCCAGGAACAATGAAGAGGCTCTGGAAAACAAGGAAAGGCATTCTCAGGGTTGTGGGAGAGAAAAGCAGGGGGCACTGGGGGAGATGAAGCAGGAGGAGCAGCCATGTGCCTTGGCTGTGTAAGGTCAGACTGCCTGAACATCCCAAATTTATCAGCTGGCTTGGTCCAGACAACTGGGGAGGCAAGAAATCAAGGCCATGGGTTGAAATTCATCTCCAAACCACCTCCTAGGGGCTGGTTAAAGCTTTTCCCACTGCTCTGTAAGATCCTGCTTGAGACTGGGGAATGCTGATGGCATCTCCTCATTGTTCCCTGCTGGAATCCTGGAGCCTCTGGAATATAGGGGCCCGGTAAAGAGGTGGGTGCCCAACCCCAGGGCTGAAGACAGAGGTGGAAGCTGTACCAAGCTTCTCTCCTTACTGAATCCTCCCTCCTGCCTGGCCTTTCTGCTCTGAAAATTCCCTTTTCTTCCCTTCACCTCTCTGAATTCAAATGCTTTTGTGCTGCTGTTCTGACAGAGGCTGAATTTCCCATCAGTGGAAGTTCTTTGAAGCAGGAAGCATTTGGGATCTTTCAGGAGCACAGGAGGGTCCTGTGAGGTTCATAGGCCCTGCAGGTGAGGGCTGAGGCTTCTCATGGACTTTTTCCATGCAAGGAATTTTTTCCACCAGAGTGATTTGGATTTCAAGTCTTCCAGCAGCTGGGACTGCAGTTACTGCAATAAAAATTCACATCTGGCTGCAAATTATAAAACTATAATCCAAGGGAAGATGGAAATGCAAAAGGTTTGGATTTGTCCCCAAAATGAAGTGGGAACAGCATTTAACCTGTCAAATAGCCTCAATATTATAATAATACATAATACCGAGGTTATTAATAATATAGTTAACAAATAAGATAATATACAATTAGTTATATATAATTATATTAATAATAATGTATAATATCCAGATTAATCCCGTGATCCAGTTTTTCTGTCCCAGCTCAGTCCTGCCATAGGAAAGACACCTGCACCAGGATGGATGGAATTGGAGATGGAAAAGCTGTATCCCTTTTACTGTGGAGCATCCTGCCCTCCACATCCCATCATCCACAGCCTCAGCAGAGGGAGCTTGTCCTCTGTGCTCCAGCAATCCCTAAATCCCATCAGGGCTGATGGGGAGAATTTGCAAGGATAGCATCAAATTTTGCTGTCGTTGCCAATTAGTCTTCAGAGCTGGTGCTGGCATTCCCTGCTTCCGGCAATTCCCCAGCAGCCTGAAGATTTAATGTCTTCCTTGGCTGCTTGTGGGAGGGGTTGATTAATCTGGGATGGGGTTTCCACGGGGCTCTGGCTGTGTTTGCTTTGTGTGTTGCAAACCTTCCGTGTACCTGTGAGTTTTTGGGGAGGAGCTTTCATCTGGGGCTTCCTTTTCTCCCTTAAAAATCTGAGTTGCTCCAGGCAGCGGAAGGAATTTGGGGTCCATTTTCATGTGCAGATGTGAAATTCAAAGCAGCTGAGGGCTGCAAGCTCAGCTTGTCCAGCTGAGCTTGGTGAGGATGATGCTGCAAACCATGAATGGGGTTTGAATGGGAATCATGGAATGGTTTGGGTTGGAAGGGACCTTAAAACTCATCCAGTTCCACCGGCAGGGACCCCTTCCACCCTCCCAGGTTGCTCCAAGCTGCATCCAACCTGGCATTGGGCGCTTCCAGGGATCCAGGGGCAGCCGCAGCTTCTCTGGGCACCCTGTGCCAGGGCCTCCCCAAGGTTCATTTACTGTTAATTCACATCAGGATTGCTCCCAACCTGCCCAGCAGAAAATCTGTGTGAGCTTGGACTCTGCTGGGAGACAGATCCTGCCTAGCAGGATGTTTTCCAGAGTTAGTTAAACTCCTTCCCAAATGCACAGGGCATTTCTGCTGGCAAAAACAGCCTTTGTTGGAGCAAACAGCTGATGATTTGAAATCAATTTGCCATGGATGGGTTTAAAGATGACACTGGCTTTGTTTCCAGGCATCTGCACATTGCTGTCATTTGTTAACACGAATGCCGCTTTCCCCTTTGCTTGTCACAGCTCCTCCGAATTACAAGAACTCCTTTAATTTCTAATCCTCTCTCTCCCAGGCCCTGCCACCTCGAAGAGCAGCAGGAGCACCTCCCCTGTGCAATTTCCCTTTCCCTCTTAACCTTGACCTGGAATATGCTGAAAGTTGTTACTGGGAACTACCTTGATCAGAAATGACGTTAGAAAAACTTGCTCAACCAGATGCAGCAAAACCCCACCGAGATAAAAATTCCCAGAGCCAACAATTTCTAGTTAGGGACCTACTCTGCCTTGGGATGTGGGGCTGACTGCTTCAAGGTAGCAGCGATTAAGTTTTGTTTGCTTTCTTTCAGAGGGGCTGTGCTTTGTAAAAAGAGGAGAAGCCTTGCCCAGAGCCCTTGGGTCCTTCAGGGATTGGGGTTTGTGGTTTTTAGGTCACACCTGAAACTCTGCTGAGGTGAAACGAGCTCCCAGGAGTTTGGCTTTGTGGACTGAGGTTTGAAAGGAACCTGAACATGAGGCTGAGCATCAGTTCTTGTGCAAAACTTGAGCAGGATCTGTATATCACAATTTGACAAAATTCTTTAAATGTAGAATCTTTATTGTCTCTGTGAACTCTCTGATGAAGCCTTTTCCAGGCTGGGTGGCAAATCCACAGACTTATTCCTGGGAGATCCTTGACCTGGAAGGTTGTGATGAACATCTGATGATTTGAATCCTTCTCCTCCTCAGCCAAGGGGCATTTGTGTACACTGAATTTTCTAAGAGTTAATTTTGGAAAGACCAGAGCCTGGAAATTGAAACAGCTTTAATGGGCTCTGCTTGAAGCTTTTATTTACTGCAAGCTCGAGCAGAGAAATCAAGATCCAAAGTTGTTCTTCCTGCAGGCAGTGGAAACAATCTCTTTATTGCAGTGAGAGTCCAACCCTTAACTTGTGTCCAACCTGAACTCCTCCAGTCTGCACGCGCTGGCAGGGAATGAACTGCTCTCAGTTTCTGCTCTCGGAGCTCTGGAATTCTTTTTGATCCTGGAGATAAGGAAAACGGCTTCTAAGCAGATGCGTCATGCCTGCTTAATTTTCCATTAGAAGCAGAGAAGAGATTTAACTCTCTCCTATCAGGGTGTGTGTGTGTGTGTGGAAAAGCTGTGCTCTCTTTGTGCCAGAATCCCTCCTGTTAGTGGAGATACTGGGGAGACCTTGGAGCATCCATCCCTGGAAACATCGTTAGTTGTGGAAAAGCCATTCATCAGTAACAGGCAATATGTTCTTCTCTCCCCTCCTCTGAAGAATAGGCAGTGCTATCTAAATAAGCTGTTTCCTGAGAAGTTACTCAAAGTTACTGCTGGAGCTCCAGGCCAACTCTCCTCCCCCAGGAGCCGGACAGAAACAAAGCTTTTGGAGAGGGAAAAGCTGTCCTTTAGTCCAGCAGACGGTGCCATTCCTCTGAGGTTCCTCCTTTCTCCTCAGCCTCCTCAAAGTGCTCCCTTCTTGTTTTTTCACCTCCCACCATTTGCCAAACCATTGCCATGTCTACACATGAGCTGCAGGCACTGGAGCCTTCTGTGCTCAGGATTTGTCCAAAATCCCCCCTGAAATCCCACCCCACCTTCTTCAGGTTCCCTTCACTGGTTTCCCACAGCCTCCTGCATTCCTTGTCTTCCTCCATCCTCATCCTCCAGAACATCACTGACTTCCCCAGCCGAGAAACCAGCAGGCACCTCCTCACAGGCTTTGTTCTGGAGCATTCTGGAACCCAGAGCCTGGTACTGGAGGGGGAAATTTGGGAACAGCATCTCCAAATGCCTGAGTGGCAGCAGCGCTGTGGAAAAATCCTTTCCACTTCACTTCCGGGCAAGGAGGGACAAATCTCTGGAATGCTGTCTCCAGTGGGCTGGGGCAAACCTGCTCTGGTGGGGCTGGAGGGTGCATTTGGAGGAAGGAGAGTCTTCTTCTGGGAGTTGTGCCCTCTGCTCTGTGTTAGCAGCACTTAATTCCACCTTCTCCATTAGAAACACTCCCTTGCCCTCCACAGTCCCCTTCGGGAGGTGTTTGGGACAGCATGTCAAAGCAGGAAAGACTCCCAGAGGAGAAGGCAGCTGTGGGGACACGGATGGATGTCCCTGTGCTGTCTTTCAGGCCAGCCCCACGCCAGGCTTTTAATTTTTTAGACTTGCTAATTATCTCTGTTTTTCAAAAACCTACAATTATAGTGGTCTCTGTATGGTCACATTCCAACCGGAGCGAGTTGTTCCAGCTTTCCCTGAATCTGATCTCAGCATCTCCATCCTCCAGGTGCTGTCACATCTCCAGCCTCTTTCCACTGGGAGATTTGGGCTGTCACGGTCACATTCCCCACTTTGGCTGGGTGATATTTCTGACACAATCAGGTTTTCTAGGAATGCAGAAACATCCCAGTGTTACTGAATTCTCACCAGAGAAAGGATGGGAAATAATTGTGCTTGGAGCAATCCATGGTGTGCAGCACCTATCCCACGTTCACCAGCAGGTATCCAACAGATCGGAGACCCAAATCCAAGCCGAAGAGGAATAAAATGTATTAGGCCCACCCTTGGAGCACCAAGCGAAGAGGATTTAGTGTGTATAATAAACTGCCTGTGGATCATTCATCACAACCCCTCTCTGATTGCCCGGGGGTGATGATGGACACCAGAAGTTGGAAAAATCTAACGACGTGTGGGGAACGGAGCGCAGGTGTCCGTGAGGGAAGCGGCAGGAAATCAACCTGACAGCCTTAGGAAAGCGCCTGGCGCTGGAATCCGCGCGGACCCCCGGCTCGTCCCCCGCCTCCCGCTCTCCCGGCAGGAGGGCTCTGCTGAAAGGCTTCTTTCTTCCTTCCCCGCGTGGATGATCCCACCTCTTCAGACAGCCTCTGTTTTCCTTTGGAAAAGGGAACAGCTGGGGCAGATCCCTGCTGCTCCGAGCAGCGCGGGCTGCAGCCCCCCCCGCCCTCCCCTGCACCTTGCTCCTGGGTGGGAGACAGCAGGAAAGCTTGCAAGAAACCTGACATCCTCCCCCAAATCTCCACCACCTTGGGATCACACACATTCCCATGGGGATAGCCCCATCCGAGGCGCTGAAGGGAGGAGATTTCTGCAGAGCCCCCGCTCCGTGGCTCCTGGGTCCATCCCTGAACATCTCCGTTATTGGAGAGCCCCTGACCTCCCCTGGCAGGTTTCCCCATTGTCTGCCTGACCTCACCATTATAAAGCATTTCCTACTATTTAGCCTGATGTTTTTCTTTCTTAATTTTAGGCCATTAGTGCTTGTTCTTCCCAAATTTACTACTGAAAATGACTCTGTCTCCTCCCTTCCTCTGGCTTGACGGATGGCTACGGAGTGACCCTCCAGGATTTATATCCCCAGTGGTGAGCAGGACTCCTCTCCTCTCTTAATCCCCTCAAGGCCATAGAAAAATAAAGTTGTTGTCTTTAAATCCAAATCTGTTACCAGCTCCCCACCTCACTGGAGTTCAGCTGTATTTGCTTTCACAGCTCTGTCCCACGAAGTCCAGCAATGAACTTTCCAAGATGTTTCATTTTTCATCAGGGTTTTTCATCCGTTTTCATTTGCCTCCTCTATTTTCTATTTTCTTTTCTATTTTATTTTACGCATAGGATACAAAGGCCACTCACTTCCCAATCAGCTAAAGGGGAAAAGTTTATCTTTCCTCTCTTTTCTTTAAACCTAAATGAATAATTCCTTTTGGGGTTTGCTTCTTGAGAAAACAAAAAAAAGTGAAAAACAGTTTCAAAGAATGAAAAATAATTTTCCAGAAAAGGAAAGAGTTTGATGAGCGGGACATTGATTTTGTTGGTTTTCTTGGCTTTTTGGGTTATTAATAATTTTAACTTTGGATGTTAAGTTTTAAAGAAACTCAAAAATAATACAAAATTACCATTAAATGTGAGAGTTCATGGAGTAAATGCTCTTCTCTCCCACTGGTATGAAAGATAAAATTGATGTGAATGAATACTTCCAGGACAAAAATTTCAAAATTATGTTGAATTACATATGAAATTCCCCGAAAAATAATTTCTCCTGGATGCACACAGGAATTCCCACTTGGAAGTGTGGCAGCTGATATCTCTTTTATTTGCGACCAAGGAAGGCTGTGACCCAGTTGGAGATGTTTGGAGATGTTGAGTTTGCGGTTATATGACCAGAAACATCCTAGGTCCTGCTTGGCTGCTGGGATGGGAAAATTTATCTCCTGTGCTTCTTTCAGGCCTGCAAGTCTGGGATAAGGACTGTGGAAAACTTATTAGTATTGAAAGATGGGATTAAGCACATGGAAAAGGAACTTGAACGTGAGTTTGGGGTGTTTTTTTTGGAGCCCTGCCCTCGGCACTGCTCCCGCGAGGTGCGGAGCGGGCAGGGCTGCCGGACACCGCGGCCTGAGTGGCCGCTTCCTACCGCGGGGTCCCTCCTGCTCCCAGGGTTTATTTCTGGGATCTTTTAGCCATTCCCCTCCAAGGAGCATTTCCTTCCCGCTTTCCCCCAAGAGGAGCAGGGCGGGAGCGGGGAGAGGCAGCGGCTCCAGAGGTGGGTTTCAAACAGAGCCGGGAGCCTCCTTGGGAGGTTGGAAATCAGGGCGCCGACTCCGGCCACCAAACCCGGAGTTGCTGCCAATTTGCGACATTTTCCCTTAAAAGTCGAAGATTTAATGGAAAGAGAGGTCAGGGTTTGACCTGAGCACTGAGCAGGGTGACAGAGATGGCTCCTTCATGTCCTCTCCAGGGGTTTGTTAGTCTAAAGTTTAGTCCCCATGTCAGATGATGCATTTTCCAGGGAAGTTAATGGATTCTCTTGCACCGCCACGGAGTGGTTGGCGGGGGTGGGAGAGCGACTCTTTCGTGAGAGACAAATGACTTCCTCTGGACAAGCAGCTCTGTTTTAACTTGGAAAATGATGGATGAGTCCCAAGGAAAGGCTTTGCACAGGCAAACGAACATGCAAACCTCACGTTGTCAGAGATCCAAAGAGACAACAACAAATCCCAACCGCCGAGAGAGGATGGAGCCTGGCGATGGTGGCAGGGATGGGGATTGGTCTCTAGAGGGAGACTTTGGGCCAGACAAAACCACGTCACCACCACAAAACGGGACAGGGAGCGACACCAAAGGGACACGCCGGAGCTTCGGGA
This sequence comes from Falcunculus frontatus, assembly GCA_013398115.1. Classification (NCBI taxonomy): domain Eukaryota; kingdom Metazoa; phylum Chordata; class Aves; order Passeriformes; genus Falcunculus; species Falcunculus frontatus. The sequence goes on along the minus strand of VZRV01003976.1, from coordinate 151,833 downwards.
GCCTCCACACAAGTGGGGTTGTGGGTTCATCTCCAAGAGGTCTCAGCTCAGTTAAATCCAAGCATTCCCGTGGCACACGGATCTGCAGCCTTTCCCTTCTGCCCTTGCTGTTGTCCCTCCCAGACTATTGTTTGGATTTTCCTTGGGCCACCATGCTTTGCCAAATGTTTCCCTCACGTTTTTCTTCTGTGCTTACCTTTACCAATGATGACTTTTCTTTTTTTTCTTTTTAAATATGTAAATATAAATACTTGGTGAGTGCTGGGCACAGCGGCTGTGTCCGAGTTCCTGTTCCTCGAGGAGCTTGTGTATCTCCCTGTTGCATCTGGAACCACAATTCCTGACTCCAGATTCCACTACTCTGGGTGTGGATGGAGAAGATGGAGCCAAGAGCTACAAACGAAACCCCAAAATCTCCCACGGGGGGATGCAAATGTGAAAGGTGACTTTAACCTCCTCTCTTCCCTGTTTTTTACCATCACGGCGAGTCCCAAGTTTTAAAAGCAATTCAGAGCCACAGATAAAAATGCAGAGGAAAATAAACTGAATTTTAGGCAACCTGTTTGCCTCCTGCCCTTAGAAATCTTTGCACACAAGAGGAGAAATAAGCAGATTGATTTTTGAATATTTCCTTTCCTGCCGAGTTGCTAAGTGGGAATGACCTTGAGAACTGCTGGAATATGACCTTGGGGGAAACATCCTGGAGAGAAGAAGATGTAGGGATGGTGAGCTGGAGGAAAGACAGATTGTTGCCAGAACTGGTGATTCCCACCCAGCTGAGGCTGGAGAAACAAGGGATTTGCTCCATCCTGGATAATTTTTTTGCTTGTACAAAGCTCCAGCTGTGCTGAAGGGCAAAATCTTAACTTGGAATGGTGTGCAATGTCACAGAGACACCTGGAGGAGCCTGTGCCCAAGGGGAACGAGCACATTCCATCCTCACTGCCAAGGACAATCCCTGCACATGGATCCCTCAGTCCCTGCATCCACCATCTCCTCCACAGCCCTGGGATTTATCCCACAGATAAAGCCTGGGATGTTTCTAGACCTCAATACAGCAATTCCCAAGTGGCTGGGCCATCCATGAAGGTGGAACCTGCCTGGCTGGCTCTTCTTGGATGCTGGAAAACTTCCACAGCTCAAGTCCTCTTGTCAGTGGGGAAGTTCCTCATCCACTGCCAAGGATCCAACCTATTTATACCTGCAGTGAAAGAGTGGGATAAAGAAATACATCACCTTTTGTGACTGCACTGAACCTCATTTAATTGTCTAATTAAAGCCTCTCACCTGCCTGCTTCAAGCACAGAAATGCCCCTTCAATCCCAAAAGGAATTCCTGATATTACTGATTGCAGCCAGGATGGCTGAGACTGGGAGTTATTTTCTTATGCAACTCTTCAGTCCTTGCGAGGGAAAGGCAAAAGGCAGTGCTGGAGCTGCAGACTTGATTTATAGATATTAAACATTTTATAGCAATTTTTTATCACTTTCATTCCTCTCTGTTCCTCCTTCAGATGTTGGAATAAGACGGGTGGGAAGGGATGGGGACACAGCAGGCTTTAAACTGTCATAGCTCTGGGAGAATGATGGATTTTCGTGGGCTTGGGCAAACCCAATTTTTGGAAAGCTTTGCCTGTGCTCCCTTTTAAAAGGAGGGCAGCACCGTATCTCCCTCCTGCCAATCTGCCAGCTGTGCATCCCTGCTCAGAGTGGGAAGCCCTGAGCACTCCTGTCGGGCGTTATCTGCAGTCCAGGTGTGGCAGATCCAGCTGGATCCACGTGGAAACCCTCCTGGAGCCCTGCCAGGACCACCCTGGGCTCTGACAGCGCCGCCCTCCACCCCAAACCCACCTCCTCCAGCACCACCTCCCCAAAAAATGCCGAGCATCCCTCCAGCAACACCCTCCTCTCCAGAGCCACCTGTGGCTCAGCCAGACTTCTCCCAAACACATTTCTCTTTAAAAGCCCAGATTAGTCTAAAATTCTGTTGGGAGATAAAACCCGGCCCCTTATCAGCAAACGCATCCAGCCCCCACGCACCCCCGGCGCTCCGCAGGCTCCGGCCGTGGCCAGTTACCACTGGAGCGGGGCTGTTTTCCCAGCAGAGCACCGAATCCATCATTCCCAGGCTTTCCTGGAGCAGGGTGATAAATCCCACCGAGGCGAGGGGTAGGTGAGACCCGAATTCTTCCCCACCACGCACTCCCTGGGGAATGCATGTCCAGCACCGCCTCCTTTTCCAGGCAGTGCTCCTCTTCCTTGAGGGATTCCTGGTCTTTCTGATCATCACTTAATTTTTTTTCCCAGTGATGTTTCTCTTTCTCAAGGAATTCCTGGTCTTCCTGGCCATAATTAAATCTTTTTTTCCCCTTTCCCCCTGCTTTTTTTTCATGTATTTTATGCTTCCAAGCGCTTCTCTTCCATCTCCTGTTAAGCTGGGCAAACAGGAGAGGGGATGGAGCTGAATCCCACATGGATGAAGGATGAAAATATTCCATGGGATTTAGATACGGACTCCCAGAGCTATAAAAGGAAGGAATTAATTACCTAAATTAAATAGATGAATGAATAACTTCAAAAAGGCATTATTCAAGATGCCAGGAGAAGCTGGAATATCAACCAGGAGCCAGTGATGGAAAAGCCAAATTCACTTTGAGCTGGTAGAAAGAGAAATATATTTAAAATTGAGGCTGTTTTTAAAATCCTACAGTGGTGAAATCCAGCCTATGCCAGCACTGGGAAGGGCATGTAAATATTAAATATAAAAAATAAGATATGTGCAGGTTGTAGCTTTGGAAAAGGGATTTATGGCATGGGAATATTTTCAGGGACAGCCCTGCCTCTGCTATGATGGAATAGGAACAGGGGCAGAGCTTGTCCAGGGATAACCTTTAGAGATGTTGAACATGGCTGGGAAACGTGGGTGTCCCCAAAATTCTGGATCCATCCGAGGCCTAAAAAGCAGAGAAAATCTTGCCTACGTGGGGTTTAAATGCAAAATCTTGCCCGGGTGGTCATTTCTGGCTGCTCACGTGTCCCCCTGATTCCACATCTTTATCAACAAACCCCCGTGTGAGATACCAGCCCCAGCTGAGCTCTGGCAGGGTTATCAGAGGACAGACAGTAGTTCCTTTAGCCAGAACAGCCAAGGTCTCAGGGTTAAAAGCCAAGGGTCAGCCCAGCCACCGCCCCTGCAGCATGGATTAAATCAAAAATTATCTATGAGTGGCACTGCTGCAAAGCAGCCCAGAGCATCCATCTGGGCGCTCAGCTCTGGGCATAAATCATCGCTTCTGGAGTGGGGTTGGGCTTTAGGGGCTGCCTTGCCTCTTCCAGCACTGCTCCCTGGTGTTGGTGGTGTAAATCCAGAGTAGAAAATCCAAGTGAGGTTCATTGAGTTAGGGGAAAGTGGATTTTTTTTGTTGGATGGGTCTTTTATGGGCATTTCTGGCAGCAGCTGGAAGTCAGGCTTGAAAACTGCTGAAAAATTTTGCTCAGCTCTGTGAAAATCAATTTCAGCCTCTGCCATCCCCAGCGTTTTGCTGGTCATTCCTAAATTCACGGCTTTCCCTTCACAATCAATACATTAATCATGGAAGAGAGAGAAGTAAGAACTGCAGAGCCATCGATTTGTTTAGCTCTGCAAAGACCTTTGGGGCTGTCAGAATCCCGGCACTGCCAAGTCCACCCCTAAACCATGACCCTCAAAGGAGGCACCACCTGCCAAGAGATAATCCTGAATTTTATTTCAATTATGTCTCCAGGTCTGTTTATTTATTTTTTAAAAATTATGGATAGGGCCACACTCCTCAGACCACTTTTGACTCCAAAATTCCCCTTGTTCACGACTGTTTTAATGACGAAATTACAGCTGAGAATGGATTTTATTTAACTTCTGTCTGAATTCCTGGCACTGAAGGATCGAGCTCAAGCAAAACTCATCAGCTGTCACATAATTCTGTTCTGTGCCTGCAAGAAGCAAGCTGGGCTTAAATTTGTTTCCAGTTAACTGCAATGAGCAGGAATAAAAGTCTGAGCAGCTGGAATCGTGTCCGAGGGATGCAAGGAAACATTTCAAGGCTATTTCCTAAAAACGCCAGCTGGTGGCAGCAGCAATTTCTTTTCCGCCAAAAGTTAAACAGAAAACTAAAAGGCGAGAGAAAAAAAAAAATCCCTGGAAAGGGTATCTACAAGCAACGTTGTGGAAATCTCAGGTGTGCTGCTCGAAAATGAGATTAAAAATGTTTATTGCTTCCTTAAAATGGAAAAAAAATTTCCCCTCCCTGTTGGATTTAAAGCAAAAGCAGAGAGAGCTGATGACAGAGAGCCCTGGGATGGAAGTGTCCGGGAAAGAGGTGTGCTGAAAGGGCCTTGAAAGCTTCCTTGGAGCTATCAGGTGCCAGCAGGGATGGAATGACCCCCGAGGGAAGCAGATTCCCACAGGAACTCCCATCTTCCCTCCCTGTAACCATCCAAACCCTTCTGCGGGAAGAGAAAGACCTGGGTTTTTTTAGGACAACTGTGGCACAGAGAAACACAAGCCCATGCTTAGATTCACGGATTCACGGATTCACAAAGGGCAGTGGTCACAGATTGGGATTTAGAAAGAAAAATTCCTCCCCAGGAGGATGAGGCAGCCCTGGGACAGATCCCTGAGGGCTCCAGAAAGCCACGTGGATGTGACATCTTGTAGGTGATGTTTTGGCTTTGATCTACACCCCCCAGATGTTCCTTCCAAGCAACACCCCTTTCCTTTATAATTCCTTCAAATCCACCCTCTCTCTTCCCTTTTTTCCTCTGTCTCACCTCCTGTCTCATCCTCCTTGGATCTCCATTCCCATAAATTCCGTCCCTACCACGACCGAGTCTTTTCTTCATCCTCCAGCTACACCTCCACCACTAAATACCACCCTGGCATGTTTTCCTACGCAGCCAGGATGTCTGGGAAGGACTTACTCCTGGTGGTTTTCCTCTAATCTTTGCATCCCTTTGGGAATATCTCCGAGGAAAAGAAATCCTGCATTACCATTGGCACCGCTTCCCTCCCGGAGGAGATTGGAGGGAATTTTGGAGCTCTCCGAACATGCAGGCACAATCACGGCTTCTGTGATTGAGTCGTTCCTCTCTAAATAAGTAAATTAACTCTAATACCCTTATTTGCTATCAACCTTATAAAACGTAATAAAAGCCAGATGTCTCTTCCTTAACCTGATGTGCCATAGATGGATTATTTTTTCCAGACTTTATGAAAGTGATTTTCCTCTCTCTCTGTGTTTCCTCTGGTGAATTCACCGCAGGATCTGATGGGAAGAAATTTGGAAATGGATAAAAAATGGAAAACCCTGGTTTTATATGGATTCTCATCCAACCTTCCTCCTTCCAGGTCTCGTTCTGTGTGTGGGTGGCTTCGAGCCTGGGAGAGTCACTCTGGACTCAAGGAGACGGTGAATTATTGAGTGATTTCAGCTCAAAAGGGTACAAAAGATGCTAAATAAGAGTCCTCACCCCAAGAACCTCCTCAGCAGCCTGGTTGCATCACAGAAGTCATCCTGGACTGGAGCCACAGAGAGGATTTGGTGTCTGGTGCTCTTGGGTGGACTTCAGGGACAGTTTGGTTTGGCAAGATAGGAACCAAACCCAGGAAAAAATTGCAATTCTGTTATTTTCTGTGATTTCCTTTCATTTTAGGTGAGTTCAGCTGAATCACAAGACACTTTCTGAGAAGAAGGTGGACTGAAGACCACTCTGTGCTTTGTCTTTCGTCCCTTGGTGCTCAAATGCAGCTGCCATTCTCCTTTCAGCTCCCCGAAAATGACCACGGGATCGCTGTTCCCCACTAAACTATTCAAATCCTGAAACCTATACCTGGTTACCTCGCTGCCCCACCATAATTAGGCACAGGGAAAGCCTGGAAAAACTGCAATCACGCTCAAAACCATGCCTTGGGATTGGGTTTCCTGCACCAAGGCTGCTGCTGGCAGGAGAGGAGGGACAGGCAGGCACAGGGGATGACAAAGCCACGTCCATGGCTCATTGGAGCTGTGGTGGGGCTGTGGTGGTGGAGGATTCCCTGACATCCTCCCTGTGTCCATCCATGGGGATGGTGCTGGCATGGGGATGGGAGTATTTGATGTGTTGGAGTGGTGGGGCTCAGGTCAGGACCCTCTGAGCTACAGGACTTGTTCATGGAGTCATTTTAGCTCCCAATTAAACTAAATATTGTTTTTATAGCAATAGCTTTTCCCCTGGCTGGGCTGATAACACAATTGTGGTGTTTGCGTGAGGTTTCTGGGGAAGCAATTTGGGGTTTTATGTCATTTGCTGAGAGCCAGGCTGGTTCCTCATCCAAAATCATAGTTTTGGATGAGGAACTCATTCCACTGAGCTGTTCTGAGCTCAAGGAACATTCGCTCAGGCACTTGTCTCCAAGAACTCATCCATACACTACCCCTGCTTTGGGATCAGTCCCCTTGGCTGGATCTCCTACAGAGCATTCCAATTCATTCTCCACATGAAACCCAGGCAGAACAAAGCCACCATGGGGCAGAACTGTCATTTTCCCAGGGATTGTATAGGATGGGTGTCCCTGGAATATGGGGAAATATCTTTCTCATGTGGCAAATTTTAGCAATGTTGCGCTGGCAGAGTCCCACTGAGTCAAATTGCTTCTGAAACTCCTGTCAACCACCAAGACTGGTTTTGTCTTAATTTAATCTAATAAAATCGAGCAGCAGGGTGACCTGGAAAGCATTTGAGGAACCGTTCCCAGCTTTGCTTCGCCAATGCTCTAAGACAACCCAAATTTCAGAACCACAACAAATTTTAGAACACGAGTTCCCTTCCTCCTCCACCCTTTTGCTCCAAGAACTTTCCCGAGGCTGCTGGTTGGGTTTCATCCTCCTGATCTGTACAAATCACGTCAGGTTTATGAGTGTGTCAGACGGCATTAGGGTAAGGCCCTTTGCCCATCTGATTTTCCTGCTGATTTCCCTAATTCCAGACGTGGAATGCCTCCCCAGCAAGCCAACCTTTGAAACCGACGAGAAGGCAGGGAAAACCTTTGCACTGAAATTAGAGGTATCTCCGTGGGATTACAGAGGAATTAAAGGATAAATCTGGTGAGGAAAGGGAGAGACCAAAAGCCTGCTGAGCAAAATCGTGCTGGATGTCAAAGCAATTTGTCCCAAAGTCCCGGCACGAGGATGCCCAACAGAGAATTAGCGGGAATGGGTTGTTTTAAGCTGTGACCCCTTCCCTCGGCACATGCTACTGCCTCCCTTGAACCACGGGAGGCTCTGGCCGTGCCCGTGGCTTTTAAACACAACATTTATTATCCCTCGGCCCCGGATCAGGGGGATCCCGGGATGGGCAGCCCGGAGCACGGCCGGCATCTGGTTCTCATGTTCAATCTCAGCTCTTCCACTCGGGCTCGAGTGACAACAGAACAATGCTCGCCCTGCAGACTGACTAATTAGGCTGCATCTGGAGCTAATTAAGCGTGGAGTCGCAGCGAGGAGAGCGCTCCCCTTATCAAACCAGCAGCAGGGGAGAGACAGGAGAAAAATCACTGCTGATAGGGCTCGGTTTTTCCGTGGAAGCAATTTAAAGGAGGCAATGGGAATGGGCGTTTTATCCCGCGGAGAAAAGGGAGTGGGGTTGGTCCCAGGATGATGAACCTGGGTTGGTTTTTTTTTTTATGGAGAGGGGGGAAAGGTGGGAACTGGAGATATTTCAAATAATTAATTAAGATTGGCTTTGAACTCTTGCTTCTGTGCATAATGTATGGGCACGAAGATGCCTCTTCAGAGTTAATATCATTTAATATTTTAGTTTCTGATACTCCGTGGCACTTGTAATTAAACAAACTGACCTTTGCTAGGTGAAATACACTCTGATCTCTCTTTTTTCTTAACTATTAAAAGGAATTTTTATTGTTAGATATTCTAATCTTAGTTTTGTTTGCCCAAAACTGGGAGAAATATGGTTTCCATCTCTTTATCAGCCACTAATTAGGATGAGGCTGCACATTTTTTAATAGCTGGACAGTTTTATTTTTTCAGTGAATGAATTCTTGTGGAGGTCCCGAAAATCCAGAGCATAGGAAGTCATAGGAGTTTAAACATGAAGTAGCAGAGTTTATTTTTGATGCCTCTATTTTTCATCGTAGCACTTTCAGTGCCAATAAACGGAGAGAAATCCTCCAAACGCCACAGATAAATTTGTCATGGCTTGGTTCGGAACAGTAAATTATTTTTAGATCCATTTTAACTCCTCGTTTCTGACCTGGAAATGTTTTATTTCCAGGATGGAAATGGTTTAGCTGCAGGTTCTCATCATGAAGAGGTTTTTTGATTGATTTTTCTTCTCTTTTTGCTGGTTTTTGTCCAGGACCCATCCCCAAGAAGTGCCCAGGAGCATCCAGATTCATATATGGATCCATCCAATGCTGGAATTCCCACAGCCTTGGTGTTCCTTAGGGCTCGTTGCTCTTTCCCAACCTGCACCATTGAAATCCATTTAGGTGAGGTGAGATCTGGGTTTTTGCCAGAGCTTTTTCAGGATTTAGAGCTCTCTGTGCCTCCTCCAAATTATCCTCTCCATGCTGGGAGTGTCCATCTCTGAACATTCTGCTTATCAAGCTGAGGGAAAAGTCCCAAAGCCAGAGAAACCACCCAAAATGGGCGATTTTTGTCTTTTTTTTGATATATTGCTCATTAAACTTATTAATATTTGGGGCTTTGGTCCCACCAGTGGCATCAACAAAGAGCTCCAGAAGTCCTCTGCTCCCAGCCCACCTCTGATCCCAACATTGGGATTGATTTCCACGTCTTTCCTTCCCCTTGTCCTTCCCTCCTTCATGGAATCACACAACCATGGAATTGTTCAGGTTGGAAAATCCCTCTAATATCGAGTCCAACCCTGAACTCAGCAGTTCCAACAGCACCACGGAACCTTTCCCATGGGATTTTGAGCAGTTTAATGTCCAGCTCCAGCCTGGGATGAGAAGAGGGAAAAGTACTCACAGAGGTGCTGTGCATCCATATAAAATTATCTGATCTTCCCTGAATTCTGAGGTTTTGGGATGCCCCTTTCTTTAAGAGCAGGGGAATGAAAGCAGAGAGGAGCTGGGATATCCTGGACATTTTTCCAGTCCCTGGCTCTTATCTTGAAACACAGAAGGGAAATGTAGGAACAAACTGGATTTGTGGTCTTGGGGTTTAACAAGCAGCTTATACGGATTGTTGTTCCCTAAGAGGGGAACACGGGCTGGAATTCAGCCCCAGTGACTTTCCTTGCAATCCCAGAGTCTGTCAACCTCCAAATTTCAGGATTCTGGTGCAATTTGCCTTATTAAACTCTGGATTTTCCTGAAGACAGGCCTCAAGGATCAGCCAGTTCCATTTCTAGGCGAATGTGTGTGGGAGTGAAAGGTCACCTCAGGCTTATCTCTAAATAAACCCAGGAAACTCCAAATCAGCTCCTTTTTTTTTTTTTTTTTTAAAATCCCGTGCAGGCTGGCAATGGCCAAAGCAGCCTGGACAGCTTTTTTTTTTTAATATCCAAATATTCCCCACTGAAGCATGACCTCAAATATTAGCTTTCCACCTAGCAAGGCTAGACAGGAGCAGTGCAAAGGCACGTCTGTTCCTTAGCCCTGATGCAGGGAAAACTATTTAGATCTGCTTTTTCTTTTTGAATTATTATTTTTTTTTCAGCCCCTCCTGGGCGTGTTTACTTTCTTTGGGGCTCATGAATGGCGGCTTCAGAACCCCCCTCATTGTGATTTTCCCTGAGTCCCTCCAAACATCCCTTTCTTTTTCAAAAAGAGCCTTTTTTTTTGCCCTCCCTCCCCCGTGTTCCTGCGTGTTGTGATTTCACTGAGGCTTCCAATGGTCTTCAACAGTTCATTTATGCCGGGAGCCTTCTATAAACTGTACAGCCACGGTCTCCTCGCCCGGCCACCCACCGACCCAGCCTGTCTAAACAGCATCTGTCTCCATCCCAGACACATCCAGCCAGCTCGAAATGGATTGAATCCAGCTTTTTCCCCCCCTTTTTTTACCCCCCTTTGTGCCCTCCTGCAAAGCCAGGGTGGGAGTCAGGGAGGGGGCACTGGGGTGGGGTTGGGGTGCTCCTGGTGCACCCCTGGGTTTGTTTGGGGAGCTCTGCTGGAGCTCCATCCCTCAAGTCCCACCCAATCTCTCCGTGGGGAGCAGATGCATTATTAGTGACGGGAGCCTATTTAACCTTAATCCCAAATGCATTACCCAGGGAGTTTGGCTTGGCTTTTTGACTTAAGGTATTGGAGGTTATTACCTCTGGAATGCAGGCGTTGCTCTGGAGGGTCTCTCCGTTTGGGGAGAGGGCAGGGATGGATGGGCTTTTCCTTGCTTGGGCAATTTGGACACATTTTTGAAAGATTAAGTCAGATCAGCACTTGAAAGGCTCAGTTACCTCTTGAGTGTGACAGCACAAAACCCATTCCCCTTCCCAAGAGCCTTGTTCAGCTCGGGAAAAAAACCTGAAAAAATTAAGAGAGGGGTTAATTTTGCTTGGCAGCTTGGAGAGGTTCGTGTTTGCTAAACCACTCTTTTTCCTCCTATTTACCCTGCAACATTGTCCAAAAATATTCCTGCCTGGAGAAGGAAACTGCCCTCTGTGGTCACTGGGTGCTTCCATGAGGTTTATCCACATCCGTGTCAACACTTTGGATGCGGCAAAAAACAGATTTCCAAGGGATCTTTTGGCTTTCAGGCCTGGGAAGGTGTCACCTCTCTTAATTAGGGGAGCTGTCATTACAGCTAGAGGGTATTTTAGGGAGGAAAGGTTGTGGTTCTGGGCTGGCAAGAGCTGGGCTCAAAAATAGGAATTGAATACGTAACTGAATATGGGAAACAGTCATAAAATTCCTAAAATATAAAATAAAATTCCTAAAGTATAAAATAAAATAAAACGGAAACAGGTTTAAATCTGTTGGAATGATCAGCCTGCTCTGGGCTCAACAGAGGAGGGAGGATGTATTTGATAAATACAGCTTAGACAAGCTTTGATTTTCTTTAAATTTAGTTTCTGGGACAAAATAGAAATTTGTGACTCTTTGCCGTTTGCCAGATCCCTCTGAAATCAAGCAAACCTACTGTTTTCTTTATTTGCAACCTATTTGAGCTACGAAAGCAAAACAATCCAAAAAGAAAGACAAAATGGGAGGGAATAGCTCAGAGGGAAAATACTGGTTTTTAATAAAACAGGAAAATAACACATAAATTAAGGAAATTTAAAAAAAAAAGAAAAAAGAAAAAGAAATACTTAATGAAGGGGAGTGAGGGATAAAGTTTTCACTGGGATTAGGTTGGATATTAGGAGGAAATTGTTCCCTGTGAGGGTGGGGAGGCCCTGGCACAGGGTGCCCAGAGAAGTTGTAGCTGCCCCTGGATCCCTGGAAGTGTCCAAAGCCAGGTTGGAAAGGTGTGGAATGAGATGAGTTTTAAAATCCCTTCCCACCCAAACCATTCCATGATTCCATGATCTCTGGGAGAGAAGGATGTGCCCACAGCAGGAGCCTGGGTTTGGAGCTGTCAGCTGAGCCAGTCCAGCAGCTCCAAGGGGCTGCTGATCCTCTGCACAATTAGAGCAGAGCCTGTTGACATTCCTGTATTTTGACATTCTCTGACTTGTTTCCAATTTCAGGTGCCTGAAGAGATGCACGTTTTGCTCTCCAGCCTTGTTTCAGAGATGAGGGGATCTGTTCTGAAGTGAGGCCTGGCTTTAGGAATAAAAGAAGGGGATGTGCTCCCCTGTGCTGACGGCACTTCATTGTTCTCGTGCCTCCTCCAAGCCCAATTCAGATTAGATTCACTATCAGTCATGATTATGGAAAAGAAGTGATAAAACGTGGCTTGGAAAAAAAATCATGTTTGGACAAGAATTTGCTGACATATTGTGGAGTGATAACATGATAGTGAAAATAGCCAGATCCTGCCTGGCCTGGCGTCTGGAATCAGTAAAAAGAGGCAGGCAGGGATATTGCAAGCTGGCTTCTGTTCCCTTTCCAGCACAAAATCGGCACCTTTTAGGATTTTTTTAGAAACCCACCGATAGGATTTGCATGGAAAACTTGCAGTAATTCCCGGATCTTGGCTCCAGCCTGAGCTGCATTGCAATCCTTCCTCGCTGAAGTCATGGAGGAATTTCCTGGAGGTGTAAAAGGAGGAATGACCAGTTGGGTTTGCCAATCCCAGCTGGAGCATCCACAGCTGATGCTGGAGGAATGTTGTCATGTGTGGAGAAGGAGAGAAGGGTGACCCTAAAAAATGAGAAAACTGTGTGGTTTTAATTGGGATTTTGTTTGTGTTAGGTCCTAGAAAATGCTGCTGATGGTGGTGTGAGGTGCTGCCTCGCCACCTCCTCATCCTCTGATTTCTGGGGAAATGGGGTGGAAAACTTTCACTTCTGAACCCAGCAGCCCGTTCTGGCCAAGGCTGATAAACACAAGACCACTTTATCATCACAAAGTCCTACAAATCAGGTGAAAATTGGTGCCTGGGGTGAAAATTAACACAACTGGGAACGCTGCAGAGCCTGGCCGTGGTCAATCTCATCAGGCTGATGGTTGGACTCTGTGATTCCATAATTCTGTGTTCCTAAAACCACGTTTCCCCATCAAGGAAAGGCTCCTCCTTGAAGTTACTTTTTCCTTGGTTATATTTCACAAAGAGGGAATGCCTGGAAAGATCTGGACTCTTCCACTTTAATTCCCAGGCTCTCAACCACAGTCTGATATTGAAGGAGAATTTGCATTCAGGCTCTAAGAATAAGGAAAAAGGTGACGAAGGAGCACAGAAATCAAGGGATGGTTTTAATAATGGTGGTGTGGAAATGCACAAGATGGGCTGGAGCTCTGTTTTTCCCTCGCTGAAAGTCTCCACTGTGTTTGGGTGTCCCTGGATATATCCCTAACCACAAAAATTATTCATCAGGTCCTCTGCCCCTTCTGCCAACCAACACTGATTTGTAGAGTATTGGATCTCTTCCGTAAGAAGGTTTCAAACTCTTCTTTTGAGGGGCTGGATATGCTTTACCATAAAAGAGGGATTTTCTTTTGCTTAATTCCACCCCATCACCCTTAATTTAACCTCTTTGTATCACTCTCAGCCTCTCCACAGGAAAGTGCTTCTCCACGCATTGAACAACCTTTTCTTTGTAACATCTTACTTGAGTCAAAAATACAGAGGTATTCGACCATTCCAAAAGAGGAGAAGAGAGGGAACAGCTCCCGAGGAGTGGGTGCAGCGTGGGTTTTCCATAAAATGCTATTTCTGTCGTTTTATGGCTGAGCGTGTCTAAACTGGGATTCTTTCTGCAGAAGGTGAAAATGCCATGAAACGCCTGGGATCCTCTTGCATCTGGAGGAATGTCCATGTTGCAAGAGACCTCTGTAAATATTTATACCTGATGACTTCGCAGCTGGCTATTAAGTGCCCTGATTGTTCCTGTAATGCTGCTCGCAAATGGAGATCTGGCATTTAAAGGATGCAGCACAAATTGTTCCCTTGGCCTTCACTTTTGGTCAGAGCATTTACTCAGAGCTGGTGATATCACTGGGGAAACATCCTCTCGCCCCTTCTTTCCGTGCGTGCGCAACGAGCAGAGCTCTCCCTCATGGAAAACGGGAGGAAAAGTGGGAAAAACATCCAAAAAAAGACCTGTTTTGGGGGTTCCAAAGAAAACACGTGGCTAGGGGACATCACTGGGGTCACCTCCTCATGGTGGGATGTTGATGGTACCTCATGCGGGTGTTGCAGCCCCAGCTGCTCTTCCTTTGGTTGGACGCTGGCCAAGGCACGGCGCTGGAGTGACCTCGGAGCGCCGGTGACTCAGTTTTCCATGGATCTGCTCCTGACAAAGCCTTTCCTGCCAGGTTGGGTCGGGGGCTGGTGTTAACCCCTTGCTGGTTGGGAACAGGGACGGTGCCAGGTGGGTTTTGTGGTTCATGGGTTGCTCAGGTGAGGATGTGATGGCCCAAAGTGGCTCCAGTGCAGTTTGGGACTACTGGGAGAGGAAATATCCAGGCTTTTTTTTGGGATCCATTGCTCCAGGGCTGGGGCAGGGTTCAAGGGAAAACAGAAAACAGCCACATCCTCGTATTATCCATCCTCACTACAAATTGAATTCGACCCCAGGCATGTGAAAACACCACTTTATCATCACCACAGCCTGTGCCAGTGTCAAGGAGACCTTTGTGGCCTCCTGTTTTACGTAATTTAATAGTTCAGCTGCACCTTTGGCTGGACTAAAATCAATCCTGAGTTTGCGTAGGGCAGCCAGGAGGATTTCAGAGAGGGGACAGAAACCATTAAGAAACCAAACAAACCACAAAGTGCCTCGTCCTGACTTTCTTCTGAAAGGAGCCACTTTCAGACTTCTCCTTTTGAAAAGCTGTCTCATCGTTGGGCTAATTTGGAACTAATGAAAAATAAATTGGCCCTCTCTGGGCCTGCCAGGAGAATCCCGTGTTTCATTCTGCTGGAAATGAAGCAAATAAAACCAAATTAATCTTGAAAAGCTGAAATGCTGGCATGGGGTCTGTGTTTCTGACAGGGTTTTGGAGACTGAGGGAGCAGGTGATTCTTGCTCTGCAAAGCTGAGCCTGGAGGAAAACCACCCAATGCTGCTTTTTATTTATTTGATCCCTCAGAAATGGTGCAGGCACCATCCAAAGCTGCTCTACTGCCTTTATTTGACCAGGTTGCTCCTTCAAATTATTTGGATTAATAATTTGGGTGATATTCTCCTCTCCCTGTGCCCAATCTCTATAAATCCCTCCATCACAGCCCTACAATGAAATCCTTTGTAGCCTTATGGCACGTCATGAAAGTCAATGGAATAATTTTTCCCTGAGAATGCATTCCAGGAGTCCCTCCTTTCCTCATTCCCTGCACTTAGGCTCAGTTACCACCTGCTTTCCAGGTAATTATTTTTCTTCCTAATTATTATTATCCTGTGGGTGTTGACACTGCAACAAGCCAAGCTTTAAGGGGATCCCTTGGGTGGGCTGGGCTTAGGCTGTGGTTCACGACACTGGGATCCTTGTGGGTTTATCTTTGGGACCTTTCAACTCGGAAAGGAAACAAATTCATATAAAACCTCACAGCTCAGATTTTAAACAGAGAGGATGTGCCGTGCTCGGCGTACATAGAATATTTACAGTTCTAAGGCAGGATGATAGATGCCCCTTACAAATAATAAATAGAGGTTGAGTGTTGGGAAGAAGATTCATAAGGATAAAACTAATAGTGGAATAGTCTTTATTGAGGAAAATGAAGCTGGGGCGCAATCCCAAAATAAATTTACTCTTTCCTGAAACGCTGTGCAGTGGTTTGGATATTGTTATAAAATCATTTTTATCGTCTATGCCGAAGATTTGGGTCAGTGGGGCTGTTCCAGGTTTCTTAGAATACTTTAACTCAGCCCTGATAGTCACAGGGAGGTCCAGAGAGCTCCAGCAAGGTGGAGGGAAACCCAGATTCCTGAAAAACACAGCCATGGTGGGAACGGGAGCGGATGAACTGACCTGGAATTGCTTGGTCTGAATTCACATCTCCGGACGTGCCTTAAAATATGTCCTGGTTCAGACTAAACCAGGCAGCACATCTGGGGCTGTAAAACGAGGGGCTGCAGGGGGCAGGGAGTGCATCTCTGGCAGGCAGAGATTCCTCAGGTTTCCCAGGCTGTTCCCAGGCTCAGAGGGTCATTTCCCTAAATCCTCACTGCTGAGCCGGGGTGCAGGCTCCCAATAAACAGCACAGCCTCGGCCATAAGGGTTTGTGTCAGCTTCAGGCACTGGAAAAGGCAATTCTGCCTCTTTTGGGGTGGTGTGAAACTGCCATGAGAATGTAAAATAATGCTTTACATTCAAATTCAGCGATGTATATGGAAAACAAAATGCTTTGTCTTTGAATGTCTTCAGAAAAGGGGGAAATGAATATTGACTTATCTCCAAAGTTTGTGTTGGTTGTTGGTTATGGAATCTCTGTGCCAGGAAGAAATGTGGAAAAGCTGCTGAAAGAGTCATGTGGGACAAGAAAATAATGATGTGGAAATCAGTCCAAGGGCTGGCACTGAACCATCCAGGGATGCTGCAGGTCTGGAGGAAAAAGTGCTTTTTGTTTCTAGAGGGGCGTTGTTTTGGAAGAAAAAGGAAACCTCAACATTTCCCGTGGGTTAATCCTGGTTTAAGTAACTGTCTGGCTCCACAAAAAGGTTATTCCTGGTGTTGGAGCATTCGTGATACTCTTCCTGCAGAGGAGACCCATAAACCAACCAGTCTTGATTCAGGGCTGGGTGTTGCCTGTCTTTAACAGGTGAGATTAATGTTTTTAAAACTCCCAGGTCTGGAGCAGGAGCTGTGATCCAGCCCTTACCTCGGGATCCAGTGTGGTCTCAGCAGCAGATGGAAATCCTGGAAGAGGAATCATAGGGAAGGACATTGATGGAGTAGGGATGTGGATTAGGGGAGGTCAGTGACAGCTCCAGCCCCACCTCTGACCACCTGGGGGTTATATTTGAAGCACCCTGGAATTTTACGCAGATCCAGGTTTCACCTGAGTGGAAGGGAAATTTAGATTATTTTTTGGGGGGATGTATTTGTAGGTGTGGGTATGACCGTGGGAATTCCTCCCTGGGAAGGTGGTGAGGCAGAGGAAGAATTTTCCCGGAGAAGTTGAGGATGTCCCATCCCTGGCAGTGTCCAAGGCCAGGTTGAATGGGACTTGGAGCAACCTGGGATAGTGGAAGGTGTCCCTGCACATGGAAGGGGTGGAACTGGCTGATCTCTAAATTCCTTTCCAACCCAAACCATTCCATGATTCTGTGGTTTTATTCTTGGACCATTGTCCAAGATATCCTACCTACATTTCTCCAGATGACTCCTTTCCTGGATCTGGATCAGGCTCAAGTGCTTCTGCAAGAGTTTATTTCATTTTAGAGACACATTTAATATTTAGGACAAACATTTCCTTTGGCTTCGGTATTTGGGCTGGGCACTGCAGGGCAGGAGAGCACCTCCAGCAGCAGGGTTGAATCCCATCCCACGTGCTAAAGTCCACTTAAAGTGTTTGTACACCTCAACACCTCCTTTGAAGAGACAAAAGGGTGATTTTTGCCCTGGCTGCACAATGCAAACCAGCACAACGTGTTCTGATGACAAAGGGACATGAAAATCTTCCTTCTCTGAGGTTACATTGCACAGCCCCACCACTAAAACCATGGCCTGAGCCATCAGCCGCTGTGAGAAATCCCTTTTGGAAAGTGTGTTTGCCCTTCAGGATGCCTGGAAAGGCTTATGAACAGCGAGAGACTCAACCTGGTGACTGCAGCTGCTTCACAGCCCAAGTTTGGAGAGAGGACGGGCTCAGGTATGGCCACAAACAGCAGCAGCAGCACCACAGGCATGTCCTGCACTCCTGCCCTCGCAGAACTTCTGCTGGCAGCCAAGAAACCGAGGCCTGGATGCATCAGAAATGCTCTGCACTGTCAGATCCGTGCAGAACAAAGCCAGGCTGGCAGCAGGAGGACAGATGGACACAGAGCAGGTTTCCCTTGGCGTGCAGAGGGGGTGCTGGCAGCACCGTGCTACAGACAGCAGCGCTGGGGCAAAACAACCGTGACATTTGGGACATGAAGAGAGGGCTTAAAATATCCCACCTGGGGCATTTTTCCCCTCCCAGGGTACATGTCGTCTTCTCTTGCCTTTTTGACATTGTCCCATTGTTTTTCCCAGACTTCTGTTTGTATCTCTCCCTACAAAACTTCTCAAAATCCTCTTTGCACGAAGAGGTGCTGGAGATATCACCAGCTCTTGCACTTTTCTTGTGAAATCCATCATTTATGGCTGAGGGGGCTCCATGGGTAGGAATTGCTCCCTGTGAGGGTGGGCAGGCCCTGGCACAGGCTGCCCAGAGAAGCTGTGGCTGCCCCTGGATCCCTGGCAGTGTCCAAGGCCAGGTTGGATGGGGCTTGGAGCAGCCTGGGACAGTGGAAGGAGTCCCTGCCCATGGCATGACATGAGCTTTGAGGGCCCTCTCAATCCAAACCATCCCATGATTCCATGAATTGGAGAATTTCCTGTCCCTTGCTTTTTTTTATCACCATGGTTTCTGCTGTAACAGATTTTTCCAACATCAAAGTCTGTACCAGCAGCCAAGGATCAAAAAAAGGGTTGCAAAGACTTTCTGGGGTGACAAAAAACTGCTGGAGCCAGTAGGAAGTAGGGAATTAAAAGGATTACAAATATTGCAAGTATTTGGGGGCCTGCAAGGCTGAGAATATTCATAAAACCTCTGCTTCTGAGGTACTAAAGGGGTCTGTCCCCCAAGTGATGGGGGCACAGAGCTAAAACCTGGGCCATGGCTGTTTGAGGTAATCATTATTTATTGTTATATTTTGCAACCGAGTTAAATAAAAAAAAAGCTGAAAGCTTTATCACTTGCTGCAACTATTTCCTCCCTTTAAACCTTTGAGCAATACAGATAAAAAGTGAGTGTTACTCATGATACTGGGGGAAAGAATGCAATATTCTGTGTGGCACAGTCTGGAAGAGCCCCTCTGCTCCAGCCTTGCTTTCTCCCCTCTCAGCCCCAGGCACAGAGACACGATCTCATCTATTTAAGAAGTGAAGGCCACTCATTTTTAACTTGAAATCCCATTTCTTGCCTTTTTTTTTTTTTGGCTTGGACAGGTTTCTATTCAATTGCAAAAGCAACCAACAGTTGGCACGACCAAACCCGTGCTAAACGTGGAAACACATCCAAAAAAAAAAGGATGGGCACGAAGCTACAGCGCTTCCAATGGGTCTCGTTCAGTGGAAATCGTTAACTTGGGCTGAGCATTTCCCCTCTGCCCCTGGAGTGCTAAGACTCCTCTTCCTCTGGTGGGGCAGTTAAACTGGGGACCCTGGGAGAGAAGATAAAAGCAGCTCTGTCTTTCGGGAGGCCAAAGATGCACAGCCAGCATCCCTGCGAGGACGCGGGGATTAGGGGAATACGTCGAATTTCCAAATTTAGAGCGGAGGACTCGCTTCCCATAAACAAAGGCCGCTTTTTAAAATGAGATGTGAGGGAGATAATGCACCAAAAAAGACAAAAAAAAAAAAAGAAGAAAAAAGTTTGCCTTTGTGACTAAATTCTGTTATTTTGCAGCCAACCTTCAAATGGGCTGTTGGTGCAAGTGAACAAACGCTTCCTGTCTGTGCGTCCTCATGGGTGGTCGCGTTTTAAAATGAAATATCCAGGCTGACAAATGCCTTTACAAAGGCCAGATTATAAACTGTAAACCTACTGTCAGCTGGGCAGGGAAAAAAAATCCAAATGCCTCTTATACCATTTAAAGATTTAGTTTGGCTTCAACACTAAAGCACTTCATCTTGAAGGAGAAAGGAGCTTAGAGTTTATAAATTGTTGTTTGGGCTCTAGTAAGCTCTGGATAAGGGAATCTCTCTGCTAGGAAACAAATGACCTTCCAAAATTTAGGGAGCTCTGGGTATTGTTACAAAGACAAAATGCCTTGGAAAAATGTCCCAGGAATACAAAGGGATTTGAGACAGCTCTGTTACTCTTAACATACAGTTCATACAGCTGCAAAGGGCAAATCCTGCAGTTCCAGCCTTAAAAAAAGGGTGGAAAAAAGTTAAACATATCAGGGTAATAAAATAAAAGCTGTTTAGATTGTCCCCCTCTGCCTAAATCTGCTCTAGACACGCTCTTGCGCAGGGCTGTTGAACTCAGGCTGAATACTCACGTTATCGTGGCAAAAATCTCCCAAAATTCCCTGTATTCTCCTCACTGATGATTGCAAAGGGAAGTTTTGTGGCAAATATGCCAATTTATGACAACGTGGTTGCCAGACTCAGCAATTTGAATCCAAAGTGGAGGAACAAAGGAACTCCAGGAGGAAGAGCCGTGGGCGTTGCACAGCCTTGTGTCCACCAAGTGAAATCCTGCAGCTCCTTTGTGCACTCCTGCTCAGTGGCAGCGTTTCCAATCCACTCTGAGCTCGGAATTGCACTGCAAAGCTCTGCTCCTCTGCTCTCCTAATGCCATCCATGGTCTCCCTTTCTTCCAGGGGTTGTATTCATGGATTTTGAACTGGCCGCAGGATTCACAGGCAGAAAATTGCATTTACTCTGCAAATCCTTGCTGTGTTCCTCTTGCTGGTTTTTTGCCAGGAATGTTGCAGGTCATGCTGCCCTTGCTGGAGGCAAGCAGAGATTTTGGTGGAATTCATCAAATCCGGGAAAGTTTAGGGATGTACATGCTGAGCTGGGTGGGAAACAGAGAGGAAAACCTCATTTCCATGGGTTTTAATGTTTCATTTTCATCCCAGTCATCTCATG
Source organism: Falcunculus frontatus (assembly GCA_013398115.1). Classification (NCBI taxonomy): domain Eukaryota; kingdom Metazoa; phylum Chordata; class Aves; order Passeriformes; genus Falcunculus; species Falcunculus frontatus. The sequence goes on along the minus strand of VZRV01003976.1, from coordinate 131,445 downwards.
GCAATCAGCACTACCCAAGGCATCACTTCTCATTCCCTTCCCTGGGAATTTTTATCATTACTGGTGTCCATATTGATGAGCACAACACCTGGACTCTCTTTCCTTGGGAAACCACCACCTCCATCCTTTGAGATGTCCACTCTCAGTCCTGGAAACCACATTTTTCTTGTGCCTTTCTCTCTTTAGGAGACTGAAAATCCTGCAGAGCATCAAACCAATTATGTGAGATGGCTCTTGGCAGGTTCCAAAGGGTGTGAGGTAGGAACATGCTCAATTTTCTCAGCATGTTCAATTTTCTAAGCCTGTTCAGTTTCCACGCCAGAGGCTAAAATTTGTCAGCACCAAATTCCATGGGACCTTTGGAAAAGATGACTATTCCAATGCCCATCAGATTATTGGAGGGCTTGAATGTGATTCCTGCTGGGGCTCAGGCCCTCAGCTGTCCCTCCTCTCTTACCCAGGGACCCGATGGCAGTTGTGCAGCTGCATCCAAAGCTTTTGTCCAAAAGGAACACAAAGGAAATTGCTGGAAAATCTTCACAGCGGATCTCCCTCCACCCACGGAGTGGTGGGAATAAACATCGCGACTTCAGATCTTGGTGAATGCAGATAAATTGAGGCTGAGCTGATAAGTTAATGACACACCAAAACCAGATTGCTTCAGGGACTGAAGGGATAAGTGGGCAATGAGCGGAGTCCTGGAATCCTGACAAATCCCGGATTGTTTTGGCTTTGTGTCCCTCCTGTGCCAGGAGGGAGCTCCTGCAGTCCTGTGAAGAGGGAATGTGGCTCTCAGCATCCAGAGGAATCCTGGTTTTTAGGCTTCTTCACCCAGGCATGTCCGAAAGGCTCCAATTCTCCTGGAATGATTTCTCCAGGATGTGCCCTGCCCGGTTCATCCACACTGCTGGGTCTTTTCCCTTCACTCCCCTTAGCTCATGCCTTCACTGCTGCTATCCCAGGAGATCCCACGTCCTCATGTTCACTCAGAAAATTGACTGAAGTGAATGAAGAAAGTGGAAAGTTGGGGAAAAACATCTTTAAGAAAACATTTTGCAAATCATTCCTACCCTGTGTTTCTCCATGGTGCTCTGGGAGATTGATGTGTGCATACAAATCCTCTCTGGGCTATCTCAGAGGTCTTTTCCAACCTAAACAATTCCATAACTCTATGATTCTGTGCTTTTAACATATTACAGTGAGCATGATATTAAAAATAAATCATCAAAATTTCTTGAAGACCAATTTTATTCCTGCACAGACCATGGCAGAATTTGTGCTTCCTTTTGAAAATTTTAATAAAGATTTCATAGCTGAATAACAGGACCTCTGACCCCCAGCCTGATCTGTGAAATGCTGCTTGATCCTCCTTGTATTCCTGCTGGAATTCCAGCTCCGTAGGGAAGGATCTCCTCAAAACTGTTCCTCGTACACTGCTGCTGACAAACCAGAGCTGCAAGGTTCTTTTTAATGGTAAGAGTTAGAAAGGTTGTATTAAATTCCAACAACACTTTCCTGGAACAATCAGTCTGTGTTTGGACGGGGTGAGGTCCCAGCTGTGGGGACAAGCACAGTGGTTTTATTGTCCACCTATTGATTTTGGGCCACTGCGAGGTGACACCTCTTTGCTTTCCCTTTGTCAGACCCAAGTGATCCCATTCCAGATGGGATGGAGTCACTGAGGTTGGTTATTTGCCTGCTGCACCCTGGATTTGAGGCAGTCACGGCTGTAAATATAAGGTTGTTGCTACTTTTGGGTTCAGCTCCTCAGCTGGTGGTGTCCCGAGCCACCCTATCCTTCTAGGAAAAGCCAGAATGTCCCACTGACTTCCCAGGGCTCCACAGAGCTGCAGGCAGACCCTTTGCTGCTGGAAAATAAACCCAGCAGTGACATGCACCAGCCCAGGATTCCCAGCACTTCTCCAAGCCCTCCAGAAAGAATCTGCAGGAAGAAAACCAATAAAAAAAATGAATCCTCCACTCCAAAACATTCCTCCAACTGCTCCCATGACTTTATCTGTTTTCTTTCTGCACGGGCTGTTCTCCCCCCCCCAAATTTTTTCTTTACAAGCTCTTGCTGCCACAGCAAAGGCTCTGTAAGATGAATCTGGGCTGAGACATGGAAATACTTCGCATTTCACAGCAGTTTCCTCAAAATCCTGGTGTTCTGCAGCTTTCTTGGGATTGCTGGACAAGACGTAGAGCTGAGGAGAGCCTGGTGGCTTCCTCCAGCCTCTTGTCACAGCCTGGAAAGGAGTGGGGCATTAAGCCAGACTTTTATTTTAGTCCCCTTTTCAAAGGAGTGGAACTCTTGAGAGCGCCCAGCTGACGGGCCAGCGTTTGTTTTTCTCTTTCCAAAGGCAGCCTGACACCCGTGGAGGGAAGATGTCAATGCCGGGAGCAGGTTGGTGGGGAGGAACAGGAGGAAGCCGTTCAGCCCTGATTTATCCGCACCTCCGGAGAGCCAAGGCTTGATCCCGCCCGCTTGGGAGAGCTTGGCAGTTCACAGGATCAGGCCGCCGAGTAAATGGGGAATTCATCCAGAGATATCTAGGAAATACAGAGAATAAGCTGCCAACTCGACTCCGAAAGCCAACAGTTCACTAATTTTAATCAACAGCTGGATATTTTTATAGGGAGTGAAGGGATGGAGGGGTATTATGACAGAACAAGGGAGGTGGGATTAGACTAATCTAGCCCAGGCCAAGTGGGCTCTTCCTGCTCAGCCATGTGGAGTGTCATGACTGTGTGATTTAGACTACTGCACACTCACCCACACTGATAAGGAGGACAATTATGGGGAATGCACAACTCTTTGTGCAGCCCTCAGCCAGCGCAGCCTCGCTGCGGATGTCAGCTGGGGATCGTCTCCGGCTCCGAATTAGAGAGGTCCCCATCCCGGGGACACAGCTGTGGCAGGGAGTTCCTGCAGGAAAGGATCCTGGAGCTTTCATGGAGGTCACCTTTGCCCTGTCCCTTTCAGAACTTGAAAGGGACCTTTTTGGTGAGCCCCATCACCGTGGCGGTAAAACCTAGTGGGTGGCAACGTCATTATTCACCCGTCTGGAGAGGGTTCCTCTGTGTTGTGACTCTGTTGGGTCCCTCAAGGGCAGTTTCTCCGGTGTTAATTGTCGTGTTTCCCCGTAACTTCTGGTTCTCTCCATGTCCTTCCTCACCTTCCGCTGACTCACTCCCAGCCGAGCCTCGTGCCAGAGCAGCGCTGCCCAAATGTGACCCAGGGAAAAGGCAAAATGTGCAGGGCCAGCTCCCGTAGCTCCCCATCAATCCATTACTCCTCCTGGTAGGAAGCATGGGAAGAACTATTCCGAGCCAGATTTTTCCCTTTGGTTTTTTTTATTTTTTTAAAAAATTTTTCTTTTGGAACAAGCCCCTGATTGGCGCAGAGCAGCTTTTGTTGTTGTTTATTTGTGTAGCTTTTCATCTTAACGAGGATGTACGGAAACAATTACCACATGCTTCATTCACAAGATCAACTCAAGCTTTTCCTGTCTGTGCCATGATTGGACGTAGCCACTCGAAATTATTCAGCTTTGCACAAATGGTGCTTTTTACTCATTTTTAAAAAACATTTATTGTACAGTAAAGATGATTTTTTTTCCCCTGCTAAATAAAGTTTGGGCTTTGCACCAGGTGGCTGGAAATGTCGCACAGTTTCTCCTTTTTGGCAGCGGAAAGTCCAAAGGCTTTAAGAAAATGCACATTTTTCAGGAGGGCAGAGAGAGGTCACGATGCACTGACTAATTCAAGATTTCCTCTGCTGGTTTCCATAACAAAGAATAATTTTTTTCTTTATTTAGCTGTACTCACTGGTAGGTTTTCATTTGCATCAAAGCTTTGTTCTGCTCTCATTTGGGCTGCCTCCAGAGACCAAACAACATCACAGGCTACTCCTGGCATGTCCTCCAAAGGAATGGGCCAAATTCCGAGCTGCAAGTTGGCTCCCACGTCTAAACTCTTGCCATAAAGATCCTGCTTGAGAGAGGTTTGTGGCAGTCAAGAGAGATTTCCATGGAGTTTAAAAGCTAAAACCAGTTGGATTTGGTGCAATCCAGGTGGATGGGGCAGCCATGCCATTATTAAGTTGATAACAACTCCTTCTCTAAGATCTTCCATCTTGTTATTCAGAAACTGGTGGAAATATTACCTCCTTGGGTGACATCCTTCCATACACACATCCCCTACCCCAGCCTGATTTCATATTCCTATTATTCTTTGTGGAATTTCAATCCTAATAACTCAGGAAATGGGTCTTCAAACTCACGTCCGAAAACCGTGGCTGGCTTTCCTGCGTGAAATCCTGGCACGGCTGCGCCGTGGAAATGATCGGGAATTTGGCAGGCGTTGGCTTTCCAGAGGCTGTTTGCCCTTTTCCTGTCCCTGCCGAGAGCTGCCCCAGCACAACAGGGCGATAAGGAGTTGAAAAATTGTGTTTTGCCTGGGAGATCTGCTAGGATTTGACAGCTGACTTCCCTGGAGATACTGGTTTGGGCTGGGTGTGCTCCAGCCGGGGTCATGGGAGTTTGGGTGGGATTTTCCAAGAGATCCAGGACTCAGGCATGAGACCCAAGATTGAGGAGATGTTTCTTGGTACCTTTCAATAGTAAATGAGGTGACCTGGCTGGGGTGTGAAGGGTGTAAGAAAAAGGAGTTGCATTAGAAGAAGATAATGGGGAAAGAAAATTGGTGGAGAAAAAGAAAGTAAAAAATAAGGGTTTAAATTTAACTGCAGAGGAAATGAGGTATTGAGTGAGAGGAGCCAATATTAAAAATAAAAAACAAACTGAAACGACAGATCCAGAATTTGAATGAATTTTCTGCTCCAAGGGCTCAATGTGTTTTGCTGGAGAACTTTCAGTGCAAAATTCACCAACAAATCCCACACTGGGGACAGAGCCACGTCCTTTCCCACTCCGGTGCCGTGACCACCAGGTTGTTCCCTGCTTGGTGTGACTCCCATTAAAACCCCTCCAGGTCTCTGCTATCCATCCTGCCTTTTTTTGGAGATCCAACCATCCACGTGGTCATTCCTCCCCAGCACCTGGGAGTCTATTCCCAAACTGGTGCTCTCGGGTGTTTCCTGAATGTGCACTGGGAGCTGAGAAATCCCATCCAACTTGGAGATCTCCATCCCACCTTCATCTCGGCAAAACCGTGGCTGAGGAACTGCTCCCTGCCCCAAACCACGTCCTTGACTGGTGATCCCTGGCTGCATTTGGATTTATCTGATGCATGGGGACATCTGTTTATCATACGTTGCACGTCTGCTGAGCAACTTTTTTCCTCATCCCAGGGCCCGATTAAAGATTCCGATTAATGGAACTCACTGGAAGGTCCTGTAAGGCAGCTCTTAAATCAATGTCATGTAAACTCTGCTGGGTTAATCCTGCACATCTGAATTCAGCTAAAACCCAACACTGCAAGGTCAGCCTGTACAAATTGATGGATTTTTATTCCTTTAACCCCAGAAGTGTTGCCGAGAGGGGAAGAGCAGCAAGAGTTGCTTCTTCCAACTGCTTCTTTTTCCTGCACAAGGAAAGACAGATATTTTCCCTTTTCATACGTGCATTTATATAATATATTCATATACATACATCAGACATATACTTTTTAAAAATGAGAGATATTTAAATCAGCAAAACACTGCTGCTGCTTTTCGTGTTTATCTTATTGTTCATTTTTCTTGTGCATTGATTTGATAAGGGAGAAAAGGATTCTGGCATTATAAATCAGGAAGCTAATGAGGAATATCCCTCCTGCCTTTTGAATTTATTTAGTTCTAAAAAAGTTTATATCTTTAAAGACATCCCAGAGCATTTTCTGGCTCATGAATGTTGCAAGAGTAAATTAGCATGAACTTGCAGAAAAAATGCTGGGCAATTTATGGAGTTTTCTTGTCTTCGAGGGGAAGATTTTTGCAGTTTCTCTGTGACTCAGGAGTAACAATCTCCTATCAAAAATGCTCTTCAGTGCCTTTTCACTATCATTAATCCATATAAACAAAGGATAAGGGAGCTAATTCCTTGTGGATAACTTTCTGCAGGGAAATGCAGCCTGTGGAACAGCTTGTGGCAGAAGAGCAGCTTTATCAGCTTTAAACTAAGGAGTGCATTTTATTTGTGGAATTCAGCACTGCAGGAATTCCTGGTTCTTTGTTGGAGGATATTTTGTATTTCCCATATCCCATTACATGGTTTTGTTCAAGCAGAAATGTTGGATAATTATAAAGACCTGCTGGAGGCACTTTGGTTCTTGGCTTGGTGTCCTGTGGTTTTATTTTCTCTCCTTAAACCTAAGAACTTTCCTGGAATAATAATAATTACATTAATTTATACTAAGTGGATCATTTCCCCTGAGTTTTATCCTTTTTTTAAAATTTATTTTTCTTCTCTTTTTAATCTTTCTTCCATTGTTTAATATTAAATGTTAAAGCCAGCAGAGATGTTTCAGGGAATTCCTCACTCTGAAAAGGACAATGCTGCCTTTGTGCCACTTTGCATCTCCAAAGCCAAAGGAAAGCAGGAATTTGGGTCTTGTTCCTCGCTTGAGTGCCAATCCCACCAGTCAGCTGTTGGCAGGACCCACCTGGAGTGACAACATCCTGCTGAAATCCTCCACTTTGGAAGAGGAAAACACAGTCCAGAAGGCCGTGGTTCCTGAAGACAAGGGTGTGTCAACTGGATCCTCTCTGCCCACGTCACTTTTTGTTCCTTCCTCTACCTGGAGCTTCAGCCCACTTTTCTCTCCTCCTGAATGTGGTTGCTTTACCTTTTCCCTTTGTTCTTTCCTGGAGTCCATAAATTTCATCGGGACCAAAAGAGCAGAGCCAGGATTTTAGCTGGAGCTCCTTCTGCTGGCGGGATGATCCCTTTGCACAGAAAAATTCCCCTGCAAAGCCACTCAAGATCCCTCTCTCTTTTTTTACCCCTTTCTCTTTACATGTCCTTCTTCCCAACAAAGGAACGACATTAATAAAAATAAACATTAAATATTAAGTGTTAAGCTAAGAATTAAGATTGCCATGTGCCCATCACTTGTTATCCCGATCAGAGAGATTTGAATTCCATGGCTTGCTCTAAAGCTGGATGAATCTCCCACTGATTTTTTTATCAGCTTCAGTGATTTTGGTACTGATCCCAAAACTCCTTATGGAAATGTTGGCACCCAGAACTGTGGGAAGTCATATTCCAAGTTTCTTGCCCTTTATTCCGGAGTCAGCTTTCTCTCTGCTTGACTTTTGTGGGATGATCAATCCTTCTCCTACCAGATACTTTTGTCAGTGACTTCAGCTTGGGCAAGACTTGGAAAGACACAAATTCCTGGCAGCCTAATTCTTTACTCTATCTGCCTTAAGGATATGGACATTCCTGAACATCTCAGGCACCAGTGATGTCTGGGAGAAGACAAATCCATGTCAGACACCACCCAGCTGCCAGCAGAACTATAAACTTGTGATTGGGTTGATAATTTTCTGTATTAAACAGCCAAACCCCAGGCCTGCAGCTGGAGAATCCCAGCAGCAGCTCTTCTCTCCCAGTTACCTTTGGCTATGGTTGTCCTGTGGAAATTTAATTTGTGATGAGCCCTAGTGGGATTCCACTGGGCTGCTGGATTCCCAAAACAATATTTATGTCATAAGAGACTGAATATGTCAAATGTCCCAATAACCTGAACTGTGAAATGAACTTTTCTGAAGCTGAGCTATTGTAAAATCCTAATGGATGCATGGGAATAGCATTTATGCAAAAAAGAGGTGTTCTGCAAAGATTTTTGCTTTAAGATCTGGTAATATTCTTAATCAAGGAATTTTCCTTTTCCTTTTCCTTTTCCTTTTCCTTTTCCTTTTCCTTTTCCTTTTCCTTTTCCTTTTCCTTTTCCTTTTCCTTTTCTTTTCCTTTTCCTTTTCCTTTTCCTTTTCCTTTTCCTTTTCCTTTTCCTTTTCCTTTTCCTTTTCCTTTTCCTTTTCCTTTTCCTTTTCCTTTTCCTTTTCCTTTTCCTTTTCCTTTTCCTTTTCCTTTTCCTTTTCCTTTTCCTTTTCTTCTCCTGCTGCACTTACTAAAATCCAAGAGTGACCAGAAAAATGATTTTGCAAAGAGTCCAAACTCCTCCAAACCTCGGGTGTTTCAGAGTGAAATTAAAGAATAACATTAAAGCAGGGCTAAAACATGGAATAACTCCCAAAATACCAGGAATGTTTCCATGAGGCCACAGCTCCAGTGAGGTTGGATCTGAGTGTACAAAAGGGATTCCTTGTTTTCTAGGAATGAAAGGAGGGATGGGGACATTGTCAGGAATTAAACAGACATAAGAGGAGATTTTTCCTTTGAGGGATCGGAGGCTGGTGCTGGCAGGTGGACACGCATCCTCCTTTCTGGGGATGCTTCTCCCCACCCTCAGCAACACCTGCATCCCACGGGGATCCCTGTTCTTGGCTTGGAGAGGTGATGCCTGGACAATGCCACCGAGTCTGTGCCACCAAACCAGTCCCCACTGTACACCAGTCACGTTTCCCAAGTGTCTCCACTAATGGATCAGGAATAAAAAACACCGTCCCTCTCTTCCATCCGGAGAGGAGCTGCTTCTCACCAGCCACATTTCTCATGGAACAGCCACTCGCCGGAGTTGGCTCCATGCCATCCTTGACCAAGGCTGCGCTTGAACCGGGCGACCCAGAAGTGAAAGGCTCGGTGTCATGCTGCCAGCTCTCCCAACCATCTGTCGTCTTTCAGTGAGCTTCCTTCCAAATTCCCTGCACACTTCATAAACATCCCAGCCCTCCTCACCCCTCCAGCTGCCCCCTGCCTCTAGAAGAAACGGCAGTTCCAAGGAAATACCACTCATTTTTTTTATATATAGATATATTTTTTTTTTTTCCAGGCGTGTTGAAGCCGACATCTGTGATTTGGTAAAGGGAAAGCCTTTTTCATCCATCCTGCCTTTTAAACCTGGTGCTTTAAACCAACCATCCTGAGGATGGAGAAGCCAGGGATAAACTGGTGGAGATGATGTGGTGCACGGTAGCAAAAGCATCTTTGAAGACCAACAATAAAGCAAACTTCCATTTCCTTCCCATAACATGGTCATGTCACAACCCCAAGAACTCCACCTTCCCTTTCAAGAGGCTCAAAAGTAGGACTTTAGACAAAGAAAAATAGTCTCAGGTGGGTTCACCATGGATCATTTTGACTATAATTTAAACATTTAAATGTCAATGCTTAGTCATAGACAAGACATGATTCTTATCTATCTCCATGTGGCTTCCAGCAGAAAAAAATTTGAACCCGTGCCATTTCCTGTTGGAGAGAGCTTAAACACAGGGGTGACAAGGGCACATCTATTTTGGAGCCCTATTTTAAAAGCCTCCGAGATATCACAGAAATCAACTGGCACAAACAGAGGACTTGGAGTTTCTTTCATGGTGGTGGCAAATTCCGTCTATCAATGAAACACATACTTAGCGAAGCGGAAGTGAGCACCAGCAATACTTCAATCAGCCCTGGCAGATGTGTACATTATTCCGTTTGATCTCCTAGGATGCTGGATTTAGATGATATAATACATTCTGGTTATCTTCCTAGAAGTTGGAGGGACGTAAGGAGATATCCACTTTCACAAGATAAAATTAGCACCTCTTTATTTTCCGCATAAACATTCCCCCTTTTTATTTTTTTTTCCCTTTTCTTTTCGCAGGAAAACGCTGATTAGAGTTACAAAGCATACCAAGGGGTATGAGTTTATTCATATTCAACCCAAATCCTATTTATAATATCAAGGAAATAACATTGGTATTACACAGGGCAACTTGGACAACCGAGATGGAAGAACAGCGAGCTCCGTTCAAGGCAGGTCCCTTCAAAAGCACCGAAAGCCGTTGTTTTCCAAAGTCATGGTGGGAAAGCAAGGAATTGGTTTAAAACTGGGCAATTGCACAAGAAAAATGGTCAGCCCACACCAATTCTGTTATTTTGGTGTGTTTTTCGACATCATCATATTGAAGCCATGAGCTTAAGGTACAAAACACGGACTTGAATTTCAGACAACACATTTTCTTCTGTACTCCGTGATCTCGACTCCCGCTACCACAAATATCTACAAATATTACCCAAATTTTCATATAAAACTCTTGCTTATGGACAAAACTAATGTTTTCAAGCAGCCCAGTGAAAAGTTATTTTTGTTAAGTCACAGTGTGGACCTCTTGGGCACGGGAAACGCGTTCCTGGGTAGATCTGTGTGAATAACGGATTGTTTGGTTCTCTTGCCACTCCAAACAATCGGGGGAGAAAAATGGTTTCCGTTGGATTGAGCCTTTTGTACGGCGTGGAAGGCCTTAATGGACCTTTGAACTTTTCTAAAATAAAGGAATCCATGGCATTATCTGCAATGCTTCCATGAATGTCAAAAAGAAGGTGGTGACCTTCAAAAGGCTTTTGATGGGGAGAACAATTCAGAGAAATCAACACAACTTTTTCCAAATGTTTCGGTCAATTTGAGTCTCTGCATTGGAATTTGGGAGGAAAAGCACGGCTGAGGTAATTTTGCTGTTGTGTTTATGGAAAATCACATCAAGGGCTTGCTGGGGTGGGCTTCATGCTAATGATTGACTGATTGATGTCCAGATTTATGAACACAGTCATGGAATTATGGGATTGCTATGGTTGGAAATGACCTCCAAGATCACTGAGTCCAACACCAGGATCTTGTTTGGGAACAGGACCCTAATACTGCTTTTAAACACACGTTGGTTGAGATGAGCTCTGAGGTCTCATTTCATTCCCTCCTTGGGAAGGGTCTACTCAGCAGCGCTGGCTTGGAAACCTGACATCAATTATTGGCAGAAAAGGTAATTAAAACGCACTAAGAAATTTCTTACAGCGTCTGCAGCAACTTTTCCCTCAGCAAATCCCCCTCACATCCCCGTGGCAGATATGAACTGAAGCCACAGGAGATACGATCTGTTGAAATATGATGTGAGGCCTTATCAGGATACGAGTTTGTGCTGCTCTCCAATGTGAAGCTTTCCAGTTTAATACACGATGACAGAACGAGATCCTTTTACAGGGAGAAAGCCGAGATCGTTTTCAAGACCGAGTTTAGCAACTTCTCAAATGTCTGGTGTTGTCTGTGCAGTTAATTGGCCCCGTGGCTGCAGTTTGTGTGGGCTGCCCATTATAATGTCAATAAATCCAGGGACTGGGAATGAAATTCGATGCAGAAATGGGCTGAGAGGTTTGTTCTGAGAGTTTGGCCGTGGGTACTGGTCATGGGATTGGGGTGGACAACGTGGAGTAAACCTATACAGTGTAAAAGTGAAGATTTCTGGAGAAAAATCTAAGCAGCAGCTTTTTTGAATGGGATATCACCAAAAAATGACCATTTAATGGTATCAGCTTTCCCATGGAGAAAAGCCTGCTGGAGAAAGTGATTTTTCCTCACTCACTTCCATGTTCCTGAGTCATTGAAAGCTCCAGTGTTTCCCTGTGGGACACAGCATCTGATTTTCCTGCCGGCATAAAATTTCATCAGGAAGAGCCTATTTTGTGGTGGTCTCAGCAGGCAGAGATGCTGGGATGGGGAACAGAGAGGGAGAAGAGAAGGAATAAATCCGATGGGGAGACAATATTGTGTCAGTGTGGTGGGGGAAGCCCTGCTGAGAGCAGAAGGGTTGGGCGATATCTTGCTCGTCAATGAAATTTCACTTCCGAATCCAACCAGCGAAAGGTTGTAAAAAACTCCCAAATCAACAAAAACCACCAGCAAAACCAGCAGCAGAAACTAGCCCCGAGTTTTGCATCATCCCTAAAAAAAAACCTTCCCTGAAAACACTCTCCCCGGAAACGTCAATTAATAGCAGATATCCCAAGTGGTGGGAGAAGCTGGGAGGTAGCAGAGGGTGATGCCAAGCACAGGGACACCTCCTCATGCCACCACTGGATAATTATTAGGGAGAGCCCACCATGTGCTTCTCTCTCCACTCACACCCACAGCAGGAGTTTGTCTTCAGTTGTCCAAATTTTTTGATTTTTGTCTAGAAATTGCGTTTTCTGAGGGAGTGCACAGTGGAGGAGACTGGGGGGATGCTTCACTCACCTTAAAAAATAATTATGAAATACATGAAAAGTTAAAAATGCCGTGCACTGTTCAAATCAAAATCTTGTAAAATCTGCAGATTTATTCCTCCAGATTTCCAAGCAATAATAAGAGAAATTTAGGGTCGATATGAGAGTATTTCTATGAATTTTCAGCCTTTGCATCCCCCTGAGACCTCGGATTTCCCGGGGATCATGGAGCCCTCCCAGCCCAGAGCTACCACCGACACAATTAGCTGCAGAAGCCCAATTTGGGGGTTTCCTCATTAACCTGTCATGTCAAATGCTAGATGATAAGATGGTGAAAACTGGGGGGAGGAGTGGTGGTGGAGGGGTAAAAGTTCATTTTGCCAGGCAAACAAACAGCGAGTCACTTGATTTTACTAATTATCCTCCCCTGTGGCTCTTGCAGCCATTATTTTTCCCCCCCATCAGCGTAAGAAGTGACAAGATAAGATAGGAGCTGGTATTTTCTAAACTATCCTGGCTGAGGGCACAGCCAGATAATACGAGGATTCATTTGAAAGAGCCCACAGAAGATTAATTGATTTTCTTAATGTTGGAGTCATCGCTCATTAGAAAAATAACTGCTGGGATTGTTGGGAATGGGTGTCAGGGCACTCTGGAGTGCCCCTCTCCAGGCCGTGTCCTAGGAACAGCTTTTGGGGTGAAGAGGGGTGATTTATTTACAATAACAGGCAAATTATTTGTAATAACGTGGAATTATAAATGCGTTGCTATAAATTTTATGTCTGATTTGACTCTTGAGGACATCAGTGGGTGGGTAAGAGCTGGAGCACGCAGTTTATAGATTTTAATGATATATTAAATTATGAACTAACACCTGTGCACCTCTCAGACCTGCAAAGTCCCAAAATTACAGGTTGGGCATAGAATTGACTGGCCAAAAAATCCCAGAATTTCTTTCCATGCTCGTTATCTAGATCATATCCAACCTGAGTTCCCTTTTTTTTTGAGGGCAACAAGAATTTTCTTCCATGCAAAACCCTCGAACCTTGTGACAGATGTCCAGTAGGAAATCAGTGTCCCAAAGACAGGGAAAAAAAGGCAAATTTAATGATTCTGTGGTTTGCCAAAGACCTTACATTAAATCAGCAAATAAACATGAAATATGCACTGCTTTCAAAAGATAACTGCTTTTTTCCCCTGATTTAATAACTAAATGGATCTTTGAGCATGTGTTACCTTTTTTTTTACGAGCTTTTAGAACTTCCATCCTCACCAGGGCACAGCAACGAGCAGCTCAAAGCCAGCGGGACCATTAAAGACGTAAAACATCAGAACTCCCAATATCAAATTTGAACCCAGTAAAACGCGTCGTGCCAGAACAGATCTATAAAGCACATTTCAGCAACAAGTTACAGCTGCTGCTGGGTATTTATAGCTTTAGGACAAANTGACATTAAAAAAAAAAAAAAAAAAAAAAGAAACCAAAACACAACAGACTGGAAAGAGTAGAAAGGATTGGAAACAGCAAATTTGTCAATGTTTTTCCTCGCTGCTGAGTCGCTGCTGCTTTAGATTAGCCCTGTCCCCTGCAATTTGACAGTAGCGCCGTGAACCTGCAGCGCGCGGATCCTGGGCAAAGATAGGGGCGAAAGGAGGAGGAATTCAGGGAATGTTTTCCCTCGGAGCAACCGGGGAAGCGCCGCCGGTGGGACCGGGGCTGCGGTGACAGCGTTAACACTTCCCAGAGCCGAGGACCCCGCCGCTGGAATGGCATCGCCCACCCTGAAAGTGAGAAGGTAAAGTTTATTTTTTCTGGTTTTTTTCCTCCCCTTTCTCTCATATACAGAAGGGATCAAGACCACCAAGAGCGGCCCATTTTTATTTTTTTATTTTTTTTTTTTACATGATGATGTACAATTTGCATTTGTTAATAAAAAAAAAATCCTGCCTGAGGTCATCCACCTAGATTTGATTTTTTTTTTTAAACAGGAAACGGGTTTCAGATGTTTGGAGGTTCAAAAGTAAGGCTGCTACTCTGCCTCCTAATTTAACACTCACTGACAACTGTCAAATCTTTTCTCTTTCTATTGCTGGCTTTAGAGCTGAGGGTTTTCTTAATATTCTTTTTACATCGTGCAATCCCTCGCTCCTGGGATTTGATTATTAATTCCAAAGAAAACTGCCTCGGGAAGAGCAATCCACGGTGACTCACGAGCTGGTTGGGATGAGCTCTCCAAGGAGGGTATTTGAAGGAAGGGTTTGATGGGGTTTGCACAAGGAGTTTGGGGTTGGATGAGCACGGAAAAGGAAACTTTTCACTTCCCAGTGACTCGGGATAAATGGAGAAACGAATCAGCCTTTCCAGGTTTCCTTAAATAAAATAATCAGCGTTCCCAGGTTCCCTTTCCCCTGTCAGCACCACACGCTTGGAATTCCAATAATTGCTGGTTTTATTTCCTTCATTTAGTCTCCATAAGAAAGCCTGATAATATTCCACTAATATTCCCTAGGAATTCCTCTCTGGGCACTGCAGGTGATGCCTGAGACTCTGGGAAAGGAGGACTCTGCCTTGCCCACGATTTCTGCGTGGGTTTGGCACTGCAGGAATGATAAGGTTTTTCCCGACAGTTATTCCCATTTCTCACGTGGATGTTATCCCAATTTCTGCTGTGCTCATTATTCCCACTTCTCATCTCAAATACACACCAGATTTTTGTGTCTTTTACAGAGCCCGAGCTCAGTTCACGATGTTCAACAAGCATGAGGATAAAATTGAATTAGTGAGTGCTTGATTAAAAAAATAATAAAATCAACAGCTAAATTCTTTCAGTTAATTGTCTTCTCTTGCAGATAAATCCCGTGGACTCCAGTGCAGAATTATCTGGAAAAAAAGTTGAAGGATCATAATAATATTTCATTTAAAATTATTATTTTGAGAATATTGCTGGACTATGTATTTATAATTTTAATGACATTTTACTGGGATGTGGGAAAACCTGAGTAGATCCGAGTGCTAAAGGAGAAGGTTTCGCTATTCCTGTAAAGGCAAACTGAGGCCAGAAAATATTTTTCTTTCTGAATTAAAACAACAATTTTCTGAGTTACTTTGTACCCCCTAATTAATGACAGTTTTTCTTTCTAAGCCTTCCAGAAATAAAACCTGGCTTCTGACCTGGAATGAGAAGGCAGCGCTAATCCAGCGTCAAAAATCGATGCTAAACTTACACAGAATTAAAAATAAATTTAAAGAAATTTGTTTTATTTTTGGCGTTTTTTCGACCTCAGAATATGCCCTGCCTGGCTCTTTCTGCCTTGGTTCCATGAAAAGCTTTGTACTGAAAATAGAGTCGGATGTTATAAATATAAAATATTTTCTGGTGACACAAATAGCATTAATTTTTTGTGTGATGATAATTTGGGTTCTTCAAAAAAAAGGTGAAAAGCAAAACTATAAAAGGTGTTTAACCCCATTTTAGGTTAAATATTGGCTGCTTTGCATCGAGAAAAGTGCACCACAAGCGTGAGACTGACACCCAGTCTCTGAGCAAAAAACCCCTTATTTAATCTCAAATATAGACTTCAAGAATTTTATTAATTCTGTCAATAAATCACCTGCTTTTTTTAAAAAAAATCCAAAAATCAAAATTTTGCCAGCAAGTTCCAGGCAAAAATTACACCCCCCGATTCCTGGCACATCCCCTGTAACAAATGAGGGAGGTTGCTGATGACCACAAATATATTGGAAAAATGTGTAAACCAAAGGCAGGGATATTTTCCAAAAGAAACACCTGGAAGGTGTAAATCAAAACTCTTGTAAACACGTCAGTGGGAACATACGACAGGCACAGGGCTCGCCATGCATCCAACCCACGGAGCTTTGGAAATCCGCATGGAGAAATCAGGGATGAGCCTCGGGCTAATAAACAGCTCTTGTACGAAAAGGAGAGATCCTCTGCCCTGCAGAGACAGCAAAAGATGAATTTGCTACCTTTGGAGAAATCCAGGAGGTCACTGCCAATAATGGGATCTGTAAAAAGTTGCTGCTGAAAGAGATTTTCAAAATCATGCTCCTGTGGCTGTGTGATTTGTTCGAATCAGCAGCAAAATTAACATTCATAATTGATTTATTTTCTTAGAAATGCTTTCCAAGCATTTATTTCCCCAATTTAAGCTTCTTAATTGTTGATAAGGTGCAAAGGTTGTATTTTATATCTGTATTTAACATCTACATTTTATTTTACCTCTGCATGATATTTTACATCCACATTATTTTTACATCTAAATTGTATTTTACATCCACATTGTATTTTCTATCTACATTATATTTGACGTCTACATTGTATTTTCTATCTACGTTTTATTTTCTATTTACACTATATTTTACATCTCCATTTTACACCTAAATCGTATTTTCTACCTACATTGTCATTTATATCTATGTCATATTTCACATCTATGTTGTATTTTACATATACATCATATTTTACTTTATATTTCACATCTCCCTTGTATTTTGCACCTATACTTTATTTGTCATCTATGTTATATTTTACATTTCCATGACCAAAAGATGACGGTGAAGCCAAAGGGACAGAGGAAGAAATTTGGGGAGCAGATTGCTGAAAAACCACTGCGCTGAAAAACCCCTAAAATTGGGATTTTCCCTTATGGACTGAAAGAAACCCTGTTAAAATCCTATCTTCTGGAAAGCGTCAGAGAGGCAGGAGGTTGGTAAACATTATAAAAACAACCCCTCATAAAATTTTTATTGCTTTACATTTCTGTACATTTTACGGCCGGCGCAGGGGGAAAAAAGCGACAGCGATTTCTCCCCCTCGAGAGCAGGCAGGAACTTTTTTTCCCTCGCTTTGTGCTCATCCAAATAAATAAAAATGTTGAAGCCTGTTCATTTCTCAGGCATTCAGGGGAATGATTCCACTCTCAGAAGGAGCCAAGGAAAAGCTGAAGGCTAAATGAACCTCACGACGTTAATCTGGGTGTTATAAACAAGTATCATCCTTTTTGGACACTGCTGTATTTTTGTAACGCGTTTTATTTCATACCCACGTGTTTTCTGATTTCCAAAAAGCAGGGAAAACACTGTTAGGATTATTAACCCTTGGTATAATTATGAACCCTTGGTATAATATTAAAGGATTTAAAATTTCTCCCCAAAATCCAGTGTAGACGTTTGCTTCCTGAGGAAGTATTTTTAGCTTCTGAATGAATCAAGTCACGGACAAAAAAAAGGTAATTGTGCTTGCAAGTAAGTATTTAAATATTTACATTTGAAATATATTTGCTGCCAGCTTCTGTTAGCGAGAAGAAAAGTAATTTGGGAAATTACAACCCTTCCTATTTCCCACATTTTTTAGGATAATAAATGCGGGGCTGAATTTAGCATGCCCTGGAGCTCGGCTGGCCGAAGTCGAAGGCAAAGAGGGAGTCCAGGATAATTCATGGAATAAAGATGCTGCTGGGGAGGGAGATCTGCAGAGCCTGGGAGGTGCTGGGGATGAAGATGAGTTTTTTTTGGGCTGGGAAGTGCCTGGATCGCTCGGAGCAGCTGTTCCCAGCATGTGGAACCAGGCAGCGGCCACCGGCCGAGCTGATTTCTCATGTGCTGACCTCAAGATATGGTGGATCTGCTCATCCTCACACGCTGGCAGGCTCAGGGCCTGAGTCATGTTCCCCAAACCCTCCAGCGGGGCAGCACGTGGAGATGATGTTTGGGGTCACGGATGCGATGCCTTTCCCTGTGTCCCAGCCTACGCTCCGCGTGAAGCCACGCTGGAAAATCCAGGATGAGTTGAGGCGTCAGAGGGATGAGTAAGAAGGGGGTGTCATGAAGCCAAGGGGAGATGGTTCCTGTGGATCCCAGCCCTGGGTCAGGGCATCACCCCCAGCACCTTCTGCAGGTGTTACAGGTGGCCACCCCCCTGCACATTTGCATAATTGCTGATTTATTTTTATTATTGATGTTGTTTTTCTCTTGGCTTCCTTGGCACTTTATATAGACAGGGGTTTCCAAGGAACATTTCCACCTCCTGGTCAGAATGAGGAAGGAGCTCGCTGTGGTCACACAAGATTTGAAACCAAAGAGGTGTTTCGGGTCCTTCCTAGTGAGGATCTTCAAATTTTTCAGATGTTAAGAAACCACCAAAACCTCTTCCAAAACAATGTATCAGGTGTCCAGGTCACACCCACCACGTGCTCAGCACAGGGACTCTCCGTGACCTGAGTCACCGGCACTGTCACATCAACTTCTTGCTCATCTGAGGGTGACACTGAGTTTTGAAGTGATTTTGGTAATTCCTGATGCTTCCTTGGACATAAATACAGCTCTGAGGGAACTCAGTCTTGCTTGGATCACGGTCCAGAGCCTTGAGCTGCTTGCAGCAGTTCCTGCTTCCCTAAGATGTGGGACAGATGTGGGATGGGACCCTCCTGTGTGATCAGAGGATAAATGTTTGGGAAGCCTGGTGAGAGCCTCTCATGGAAGCTTCAAGGGGAGTCCAAAGTATTATCCATATTATTGTCCAAACCTGGGAAAAGCAGATTCTATTTTATCCAGGGAAAATGTTTTTTTATAATCCCCACCCTGATCAGACTGCTGGGTTTCTACTGGTGGCCAGAGGGGCATTTCCACAGACCAACAGGCAATATCTCTGTTTTGCCCTTAGGTCTTAAATCCCAGGATTATTTAAGATGGAAAAACCCCCCAAGACCATCAAGTCCAACCTGTGCCCAATCCCCACCTTGTCCCCAGCCCAGAGCACTGAGTGCCACCTCCAGCCCTTCCTTGGGCACCTCCAGGGATGGGCACTCCAAACCTCCCTGGGCAGCCCCTGCCAAGGCCTGAGCACCCTTTCCATGGGGAAATTCCTGCTGATGTCCAACCTGAGCCCCCCCTGGCCCAGCCTGAGGCCGTTCCCTCTCCTCCTGGCCCTGTTCCCTGGGAGCAGAGCCCGACCCCCCCCGGCTGCCCCCTCCTGTCAGGGAATTGTGGAGACCCCCTGAGTCTTCTTTTCTCCCTCAGCCTCTCCTCAGAGGATGGACTCTTGGTTCATCTCCTCTCCAGCGAGCCAATCCCACAGTTTGGACCCTTTTTCCTTGGGATGCCTCACTAAATTCCTATAGCTGAAATCCACACTAACCAAATAACCCTGATGACACACTTTGTGGTCACATCTGCTCTCTCACCTTCCTCGTATGACGAAAGGGAAAAACCCAAGAACCCTCTGCGATGACGCTCGGCCGTTGTTGATTTAACCGGGTTTGGGTAAATCCGTTCTTCTGCAAACGCTCACCGGGGCAAGTTGTCCCTTCTTGAGCTTGTGCAAATAAAATAAGGATGCAAACATGACTGCAAACACTGTAAGTGTGTGGTTCATCCTGACACCAGGTTTCCTTCTATAACTCAGTTTCGATTTCTGCAGTGATTAATAGATGCTGTTGTGGTTTCTTTTTCCCCCCAGGGTTTTTATGCCACCAAGGGAAGAGCAGAGATTTCAGCCACCAGCTTTGCTCCCTTGTTTAGCTCCCAAATTTATATTATTACTGTCATTATTGTTGTTATTATTATTATTATTACTATTACTGTTACTATTACTATTACTATTACTATTACTCTATTACTATTTCTATTATTATTTCCCAATTTTTAGAGGTTTTTGGGCAAAACTTGGCCCTGTTAAAATCAGTGTCCACTTTCCCACTGTCTTCAGTCAGTCTGGGATTTCACTCTCCCTGCTTTACCTTTCCCTGGTTGCTCCCAGTGTGAAAAGCTTGTGGTTGGGAATTTACCAAAGCCAGAAAATCAGCCTGACTCTGAAAATTCTATTGTTTACTTTGAAGCACATTTTGTTTCCATTTTGCTATAAATACGGATGAAGTGAAAATCTGCTGTTGTGGAGGGTCTGTCCCTCCAGCAGCAGTTCCAGCAGGATTTCTCACGTGGTCCTTCCAACCCGTGGAATATCACTCTGGGAATGGTGGACACAACCCTGGGAGGCATCAGCACATCCTTTGAGTGCCTCTAAAAATCAGTGGGAGCTTAAAATTACTCTGACAGGAAAAAAAATAGAATAAATTCTCACTTCTTCTTGAGAGAAAGTTGAGTGTGTGTCCCACAGAGAGGAAAAACAGCAGCAAAAATTCAGAAAGATGAGAGAAATTTGTGTTTTCAGCAAATCCCTTTAATTACAGCGCAGGTTCACATGAGCTATGTTTAGATAATTGGGTCTAGAGTCAAAGCTTGGGGTGGAAGAGTTCATTTTAATTAATATTTAAATGAGAGAATGCAGAAGATGAGCAGAGAAATCAGACTGGTAGGGAAACAAAACCAGAAAATAAATGCAAGCTGCTTGCACTCAGCTTCCTGGAAGGGTTTTGTAACATCTTAAGCTCTTGTTTGTTCAAATTAAAATGCACCTGACCCTTGGATAAGCAGAACAAGCCAAGTCCTGCCCTCCCCAGTGGGACTGGCACGTGCAGAGCAGGGCCCTGCTTTGGGTCCGTATCTGTGAAGGATTGGAAGAGCTCTTGGAGAATCCTGGGAGAGGTAACGGGTGACTTTAATTCACTTTTACATCTCCCCAACCTCTCACTGCAACCTCTGCCCCTGAGAGCATCGAGGAAAGAGGTGACTTTTTAATCCTCGTCTCCTGGATGCTCCCTGATAATTCCCAGGGCATTATTTTGGAAGGGGGAATCACCTTTCCCAGCCAAATCCCTCCCTGATGCCCAAGACCTGGAATAGAGGACCACTCACGCCCTCAACCTGCCCTGGGCTGGAATATTTTCTACAGATTTTAAAGGAAAACCTCCGTTTTATGATGGAAATTCCAAACCTGTAAAAAACAGGGAAAGCATGAGGAGATTTGGTCCCTTTCCATGCATTTTCTCCTTGCTGCAGTTGCAGGAACACCGTGCTGAAAGGCACAAGCTTGAGGCTCTGCCGACATCTCTATGAAAAGTTGCTGTTTACAGATCTGTCAGAGATTTAGCTTTGATGATGTAACGTTGGCAAATGTCACATGGACCTTCCCTGACACTGTTTTTCTAACAAATGGCTCTTTTTCTCTGCTGCGACTTGGAAAAAAAAGGAGTTTGAAAGGATTCTGAACCTTAAAACCATTTGAGTTTTGTTCAGTGTCTACCAGATTCGGCTTGATAAAATATCTGACCTCCCACTCCAAACTAATCTCCTGGGTTTGCTATCCCAGTTCTCTTTCTTGCAGGAAAAATACCCTTTTATTAACTATTGTGAAACACTGATTACCTTTAGAGCTAGAAAGGAACTCCCTGCTGTGTTCCTAGGGTGGCTGAGGGTCTCAGGACAAGCAGGGATTTTTAGGAAGATCTCAGGTATCACAAATTGTGGTTCAGCAGGGAGAAAAACATTCTAAAGAAGAGAAAAACATCTCTGAATGGCAGAGGGAGGAATTCAGCTTTGGAGCTGGAAAAACGGGGTGAATTTAAGGGAAATGGAAGGGAAAAACCCCAAAAATTGTGAGCAGGAGGCTTTCTTTTAGGGTTTAGCATCTCTTATTTTAGAAGAGGAGTCAGGGAGATGGGGAAGACACTCTGGATTTCCAGGAAGCACCTCCAGCCCACAGAATACCTCCCACAGTTTTCCATCTGGTATCAATATTCCCTCTGTGTTTTAGGAGCTGCCTTGGGAGATGCCACAACCCAGATGCTTCCACCAGTACCTGGGGAAGGCAGAGGGGTGGGACAGGTAAATTTCAGCTCCTACTTTGCCACCCCTTTGCTGGGACTTCTGCTGCCTCATCCTGCCCCTGGTTATTGCTGGAAAATCAGCCAAGGGCTCGGAGAGAGGGAGAGGTGAATCTGGGAATGGAAGGGGTGCCTAATTCATTAAAGATGTGTGTCATTAATTAAGGGCACAAGGGATGAGTGTCCTGCAGAATTTTATGAGGTTGCCTGCCTGAGCTCAGCAAAGGGGGACCAGGTCTGTGGTGGAGGGAAACTCTCCCCTATGGCGACAGTTTTGTGGATTGCCCACAAAATGCAATCCAAGGCCAGGAGAAATTCCTTGGTTTTGACCATCTGAGGCTGTAAATGAGCTGTCAACTTCCAAAAATGCATTAATTTAGCCCACAAAAATGTGCGCTGAGCAATCAAGGAAGAGGAGGAAAACACCTCAGACGTCGGTTTGGAGCACACCAAAGCAGCTGGGTCTGGAAAAGCGGGATGAGATTGATCCAGCAGCATCCAAAGTTCTTCTTTTGGGGAGGAATGTGTAAATCTGGNGCTGAGGTCCCTAATTTTAATCTGAGATGTCAGAGAGGCTCGGCCGTGGTTCATGAAGAACAGGGCTCAGATTTCTCTGCAGAGAACAATTCAAAACCTTGTTCATCCTTTTTTTGCCTTAGATCTGGGGAAAAACATAATACTCCTAAAAATTTCTAGGGTTTTGCTGGATCTGGCCACCACCAGTGAGCTCGGCACAAAGCAGGAAGGTGTTCCCTGCATCCAACCTCTCCCTCTTTACCTGCGTGAGAGAAAATCTCATCAAACCCTCCCTGCCATTCCTCTCCCAAGCAGGAAAGGTTCCCTGGATGTTGTCCAGAGCTGAACTCACTTGGCTCTGACATAAAAAACAACCAGTCCGGGCTCCAATTTTATTTACCACTCAAGCTTGCTCTCCTTAAAAAGCGCATTACACTGGATTTCTGGCCAGTTATCCAATTTTTTTTTTTAACTGTCATTATTTTCTCCAGCTCATCAGTGCTGGCAAACAGGAAATCCATTATTCGTAGCAAAGAAACTGTGAGATGCAAACACGTCCCTCTCGCTGCTCCAGCTGTGTGTGGGGTGGAAAAGGACTCCTAGAGACTTGTTCATAATTAGTTCCTTGCCCTTTAATGATCTTGATGACAAAACAGTGACCTTGAAAGAGTTTTTGCTGATGTGGATCTTGGTAATTTAAATGAATGAAGGAAGATGGAAAATTGGAGGGTCGGGTTTATGAGTGATCTCTGAAAATACAAAGTATCGTAATTTCACCACTTAAATATTGTAAAAATCCACTTTTTCCAGGCTTGAAGTGTCCAAGACCCAGGAGTGGAAAAAGCATTTGCTGCTGGGAAGTGATGCACACATCTTTCTTCCCCTATGTTGCAATAAGGTCATTCTTCTGGTGTGGCAGTGGTGGCTCCAGGGGCATCACACCTTCAAATGCACCTCAAATATCTGAAAGCTGAGTATTTTCCTTCATTTCTGTGCTGCCTCCTAAGCTGTCCGGGAGAAGATAAAAAGAAAAAAAAACCTGCATAAATACATATGTGACAAATGCAGGTTGGCTCCGTTGGTGGAGTCCAGCAGAAGGTGGGTGGAGATCTGAGGAAGGAAGAGAACCCACTGGAATTGGGAATGCTCAAGTCCAACCTGTGACCGATCCCCAACAAGCCCAGAGCCCTGAGTGCCGCATCCAGGAGTTCCCTGAACACCTCCAGGGATGGGATCTCCACCACCTCCCTGGGAAGCCCATCCCAATGTCTAACAACCCTTTCCGAGGAGAAATTCTTCCTAAATCCCTCAGAGAATTTACCTTGGGTGTTGCCACCCATCCCAAATTGGCGCTGGTGAGGAGAGGGAAATGGGGACGATGAGTGACAACTCTCCGTGAAAATGTCTCACAAAATTCCACCCCTGCGCTGGCTGCCTGCTGGGCAGTATTTTCCTTCAGGTTTCCAAAGGGGAGTTTCTCCATGTCTCCATGTTTTCCTGGTGCTCTAGGGAAGATGCTGGTGTTAAAAGGAGGAAAACAATTCTCTTCCCTCTGTTAGTGGCCTTTCCATGGTGAGTTCATGCTCTTCCCAAAAGTGCGTGTTCACTGCTGCTGGGCCGTGGCCAAAGGCAGCCTCCCCTCTCCTTCTGGAGGTGGCAACAATGCACATGTGTGTCATTTCCTGATCCCAGTGGAAATTGCAGGACTGATATTCACCGCTGGAAAAAAAACCAAAAAAAAATCATCCCATTTGGAAAGTCAACTCCCACTCCCCTCAAAAATTCCACCTTCCAGATTGCTTCACTTCTCGGTCAAGTGCCTCGGCACATCTTGCTCTGCACTGCCAAGGCTGTGTCCTCCTCTCCAATGACTCAGCCCCACGTTGTCCCTCTGGTCCCCGTGGGAGGGGATGGAGCCGGCGCGGCGGCGGCTGAGGGACGTCTCGCGCTCCCCACCTCCTGCACTCAGCATGTCCTGGGGGTCTCCAGGGAATCATTCTGCGTGAGACGACAAAGATGGAACCCAAAATAATCTCTGAATTATCAAAACACATCAAGGCAGGGCCGTACATCCCTGACACGCCGTGCAAAGAGGCGCATCTGTAAGAGCTGTCCTACATCCAAGATTTGCCTGAGGATCTTTCCTCTTCAAGTGCGCACCCACTTGAGAGCAAATCTGCTTCATCAGGGCACGGTATTTGGGATCTTGAAAAGAAGGGGAATCTGTATCTAGTTGTCCATTTCCCCGCTAGAATTTCTTTGGGAAAAGAGTTTTGCATGTGGTTATTTTGGGGCACTGCGCTCCTGGAAAAGCTCCACGCAGTAGGAGCCTGGAGAAGGAAAGCTTGAATCCCTTCCAGTCACTCTATCTTGCCTTGCTGCATTTTGGCAAACCCCAGAACAAATGAGTGGCAGAGGCAGATAAACAAGCTTAAGGTAAACATTATCTGCATCTCTCCCCTGATTTACAACCTACGTGCGTCGCTGAAAAATCGGCTCGGGTTTACCGCAGTGTTTGAAGTAACGTTATTAAGAATGGAACTTCTTAGGAAAACTCAGCCTGTTTTTAGCCCAGACATGCAATTAGGGGAATTAGTAACACGATACGTCATCCCGAGGAACACACGGATCCAGTGGGCAGGAACCTCATGCAACCCTCTGGAAGGCAGTGCTGCTCCCAGCATATGTGAGTGCTCTCTCACAATCCTCCTAATTCCCACCGAGGAATTTTGCTCTGAGCCAGCACACGGCCTGTTCTGAGTGCTCTGAGGATGAGGCCATGGAGTGGGCTCCTTTTTCCGTGAGAAAAGGGAGAATAAAAAGGGCTTCAAATTGTTTGTGCAAAGTGAGGCGTGAGGAGTCTGTAGTGGAAAGAAGGAGACCTCATAACTCTTGCAATTCCCAGCTCTCTCCTCATGTAGGTGAGATCAGGGTTTGGGTCATGCTCCTTGCATTGATTTTTTGGGTATTTAGGTATGAGGACTGACAGGAAAGTCCAGTGTGAGTTTTGGGTGGGGTGTGGAGGTGTATGGCAGTGCTGGGCTTGGAGAGCAGCACCGTGGCTTTGGAATATTCGGGAGTTCTGAAACATAAATCAAATCACACCTGAACCCCCGAACCGCAGCAAGCCTTGGCACATCCTCCTGTTTTTGGCCTAAATGAAGGGATAAAGACTTGGGGAGACAGGGAAAAGAGATCATTGACTCTTCTGAGCTCCTGCCACCACCATGCAGGGTCTTGGATCAAGTCCCAAAACTGCTGCTCTGCAGCTCCTCCACACCACCCCACGGCCATCAGTCTGGGACCATGGAAAATTACAGAAAAAAAGGCCAAATCTCTCCATCCTTTCTTCTTTCCAAGACTTCCAGAAAATCCAGCTGAATTTCACAAATTCAGGAGGCTTTTGACTGGTTTGCGTGAAGCCGGAATCCAAATCTTTGGTGGCTGAACCAATCCTTGAGATGAGAATTTGAGGTTTTGTATCACTGGTGACGATCTTTGTTTTTGGTTTTGTTTTGTTTCAGGCCAGTGGTGCTACCGGATGAGGAGCTGATCCTACATGGACCTACGTGAGGACAGCTCAGAGGATTGGGATCTTCCCAGCCATCGCTGCAAATAATTAAAAATCCCTCAAAAATGCTGGAAAATATGAAAAGGTCAATGAAGCAGGGGAAAAGAGCAATCCAGTGCTTTTTGGCTTTTTTTCTCCCCTTAAGGAATAATGCATTATCTGGAAACCCCATTTTATAGCTTGGAATTTGTTTTTGTGTTGGTGTCTTGCAGTTGCTGAATAAAGCGCGACCGCAGAAATCGGACACCAAAGCAACAGCAGTGGGTGGCAAATTTCTCCCTCACCACAAATATCCTTCCATCCTTGACAGTCCAGACTGAAAATATTTTGTTGTTGTTATGCATCTCACCCTCCAGCAGGCTCAAAGAGAAATGATCAATTTGATGGGGTTTTGACCCCAAAACCTTGCTGCCCTCTTGTCCCCCAAATGCTGATGGGATCATTGCAAAGTGAAACATCCAGGGATGTTCAGGTCCATGGGAAGGGTTGTGATCCCTCTCTGCAAGCCAGATTTGAAAACGCTGTTGTTTCCCTCATGTGGGATTCCTGCAGAACTGGAGTTTCCTGGCCAAAAATGGGTTTCTCATCTGCTGGACCTGCCTGGAGAAGGTGAAGTGCAAAGTCACTGCATTTTTTTTCAAACTTCAAAATTTTGGCTGGAAATATCCCAGTCAAGGAAAATCTTCTCCACAGTGAGGATCCACATCCCCACCCAAAACACGGATTTGTACCTCCAGCCATGCACAGCTACCTTATTCACCACATTTATTTCTGCAGCTGAGCTCTTGCACCATAAACTGTGGCAGGGAAGGCCCTTGCCAGGCATCCACACAGCCCCCAGCGTGCTCCAGCCCTGATTTGTGTCAGGACTCTTGCAAGGCATAAAAACATCATCCAAACAGAGCCATTCAGAGCTCTGCTGGCTGCCCACAACCTCTCGTTTTTACTCCCAGCCTTCTCTATGACAAAAAGCATCCCCCACTGCCATTGGCTCCTGCACAACGTCAAGGCTTGTCCTTGGAAAAGTTGCTGCAGAATAAAAAAAAAGCCCCTGTAAGCACCAGTTTGTGACAGGAGCTGTGATCCAGCCCCGCTTCCACGAGCTGTGTGCAATTCCAGCGCAAACGTTGGATATTATGAACCTGATCCGAGACTAAAGTGAAGCAGCTCAGTGGGGGCCAAGTGTGGATGACTGAAGGGGAAATAACTTCCCAGAGCATGAGGCTGTTGCTTAATTTGGGATTTTACGGGAGGTGGAGACATTTTATTTGAAATTTGTCCATTTCTCCTGATTCGAAAAGGCTCATTTTTCCTGGCTTCTCTTTGTGGGTTTCGTGTTGAGTTCAAAATTGAATCTGGGCACTCAAAAATGTAACGGGATACGTGCTGTCCTCAGCTCTTCCCTTGCAGGCTCTCCTGCATTCCCTGGAATACATGGTGAGAACAGTTTTCAGCTTAATAACAGCTCTGTGCAGTCATTTCTGCACGTAATTCCAAAGTGTGTTGGCCCAACTCTGCAGCTGCTGTAATTCCTCTTCCTTAGCAAAACTTTGGATTTTCCCAGCTCTCAGGTGGTCCCCTTGTAGTTATTTCTCTTTTTTTTTGGATGATAGGCAGTTAAATCCAGCACAAGCATTTATTTTTCCAGGGGAAATGACCCCTTTGTGGCCCCCCAGCTGAGTGGGAAGCATGGTCTGTCCCTCAAGCACTACAGCTTTACCACTATAACACCCCTGATTGTTTTAATAATCTGATTAAATCACAACAACAATAATAATTTAAAATATCGCAGTATGGTGAAAAGCCCCACAGATCTGATTCATAGCTCTGTGGAGCAAGGAAAAGGCTGGAATTTTTACACCAACCAATGGAACAACTTGATTTTGTTGTCTAAAATAGCCAGAAACTCTCCTTGGTCTGGTGTAAGTGCTGTGAGTCTTCTGTAGAGAAGCACCTCCATCCAACAGAAAAACATCATTAAGTCAGGATTCTTCCAGAAAGTCCCATCCTCTTCCCTTTAAATTTCTCCTCCCATCTTGGGTGAGGGCAGGACTGAGAAGTGAGCCCTGGGATGCTCGGGATGTGACGTCTCCACCTTCAAAGAGGCGTTTTGGACTCAGCCTGGTCCTGTTGGCAAACGGGTCTCTGCCCTTCGCCCTCCTCCCGCTCCACTGCCAGGAAAAGCCAGGGAAGCTTTGTGGAAAGCTCCAGCATCAACAACCTGAGTCTGAGAGCTGGCAGCTCCCATCAGGCAGAAAATAACCCAAATTACCCAAATTACCCGAATTACCCTTGCCAGCAGCACGCTGGGATGCTCTGCCTCCCTCCCATCCCGGGGGACAGCAGGGACATCGTGGTGAGCACTCAACATCCTTTGCCATCCATGGATTCCAGCATCCCATTTTGACAGAAGTGTGGAAGAGCTCTGTTAATTCCCCTGCCAGTTCAGCCCTTTTTGTTGTTGTTTTCCATGAGAACAGGATATGTTTATCTAGCTTTGACTTCTTTTTTTTCTTTTTTTTTTTCTAATTTTCTCTTTGTAGCTGAATGAACTGATTATTGCTTTCATCTGCTTCCCTCTGCAGGGTCAGCTGAAGCCCAAATAATCAGATGGGATGTGAGTGTGTGTATGGATTTGTAATTAATCGGTTGCATACTGAGAGATGTGGGGTCCCAAAAGAATGTGTAAAGAGAAAATGATCTAAAACTTGATCCTGATTTTGGTTCAACCTCAACAATTTCCTGCAGAGTAGAAGCGGTGAGATAATTCGGGGCAGATCAAACCAAACCCTGATTCTCCTCTGCTTCTCACCCCAAATGTCATCCCCTTAAGATGTGCTTTTCTCCATCTGGCGATTTTGGCTTCTCTGTGTTGCCTGTAAGTCTTTGGACCTTTCGTTAAAATGTTTGTGAGGTGACTCAGAGGAACAAACAAAACAAGGCAGGACCTTCGTGGAGTTGAGCACAATGCTGGCAATAAATGGAGCTGGCTCCACCAGAGGGTTTTATAGAGACCCCACTAAAACCCAAAGGGTGGAAAAAAATCAGCAAACGATGCTTGAATTTTTAAATTTTTAATACTTTTTTAGAGAAATCAGAACTGTTTTTCAGCCGAGCCCAAACTTTTCCATGTTTTCACCAAAACAAACAGAAAGCAGGTGCGTGCTGAAGAAATTTTGGCTGGGAGAGCACAGAGAAGTGCACATGGGTTTTCCTGTGAGAGTTTACACTTAATAGGTTTGGGTTTGCTTTTGTTAGTGCAAGTTTTGCCGTTCCCTTCAAAGGGAGCAGGCACAGACACCTCTGGAGCCATGGTATTCCTTGGGGAAGAGAGTGTGAGACGTGCAGAGGCGGTTTTCTGGTAGCCTGTGTATTTTAAGGCTTGTCACAGTCCCGTCCAAACCCGGATGCAAAATGGTGCCCTGACTGCTCAGCTTTTACTCCACAAAGCAGAGTTTTTCCTTGGTATTTCTGGAGAGACCAGAAATCAAATGTGATCCCATTTTCCAGCAGTCCTCAGCCTCCTTTCTTTTGGCGGTGGTCTGGGTTTTGCTTTGCTGATTCAATGCTGGGTTTTGCTGTGGAGGTGCCGCTCAAAGCCATGTGGGTTCTTCCATGGGTTGGAAGTTCCCTCCTGGGAATTCCTTCCTTTGTCCTGTATGAGACCATTTCCTATCATTTTCCACAGGAGCCCATCGCATCTTTGTCACTGCCGAGATTACCTAAGGATGCAAACCTGGAACTAGAGGCTGTGTTTATTTACTTTTGGGACAAACCAAGACAGGCGTGGGAGAAGATCCATTAATGGGAAGATGATGGATGGCATATCCCAGGGCAGGCAGAGCCTCTGCTTTGTGCCAGCCCCTCCTCGTCCTCTCCGGAGCACCTCCGAGCGATATCTGAGCCAACATATCTTAATGCACAGAAATCCTGAGTGTTTAAAGCCTCCCGTATCCATGCCCATAAAAGTCCAGCAATTCCACGAGCGCAGATGCCTCTCACATTTGCCTGGCTGGAGACAGGATGCCAGTTTGGCACTTGGCAGCTGGTTCCTGACGTGGGCATTTGTCACCCAGAGCCGGATTTAGGCTGTGTTTACAGAAATCCTAAAGCCTGGCAAATGGGTTTTCCTGGAGAGCTCAGAGGGAGAGCCAAGAGCAAGGATGGAATATCTGGCACTGCTGTCACGAGGACAGGTGGGATTGGGAGCTCTGCAGAAATCCCCTTCCAAAATCCAAAGCCCTTCCTGCCCCTGTCCTGTCCTCCTGATGTGGCCACTCCTTGTGGGGAGGGGGGGGTCACATCTTTAATGTCCTTCCCACCAGGAATCCCTTCCTTTCCACGGAAGAGGCGGGAGAAGACCTGGCTCCTGGCCCTCGGAGCCTTTGGGAAAAAGAGTGAAAAGAGCAGGGCTGAAATGTTCCAAAAGCAGAAAACAACTCTGTTTTCCACTTCCCTGGGATGGGATTTATTAAAGAAAGCCCCGGGATGTGAGGAAGGAAGAGCAGCTGGAATTTGGTGCTTTTGAAGGCTTTATTTACCTGGAGGCTTGGAAAACAGCTCTGCACCGAGCAGGATCTGAGCTGGGTAATGATTTGCAGAAGATTTGGCTCAGCCAGGTGAATATTGGATTTTGTGTCTACCACAGCACTGGGACTGCCACCACAAAAGGAAAATATCCCCATTCCCACATGTGCCATCCGTGTTTCATTCCTGTGTTCCTCAGGAATGGGGTGAAGGTACCTAAAACTTCAAGTCAGGACCTAATAAACCACCACCACCAAACCATAAATTGAGGTTGATTTTGTCGTTGTTGCCATCCAGGCGGGTCCTGGAGTGACCTTGCATAACCCCAAACCCCTTTCCAGGTCTGCTCCCCCTTCCCACCTTTAGAACTTGTATTGTTTGGTAAAATTGGATTATTGATAGTCCCAGAGTTTAGCCGTGGAAAGGCTGATATATCACACGTGGAAGAATTTACATGGATCCTGTTTGCCCCTAAACTTCTGCCAGAAATATGGACCATTTTTAAACAGGACGAAACCCAACCACATTTTCCAGCCATGAACTTCTAAGCCCTGGTGTGGATGCACAAATCGATTGTGTGGGTGAAGCAAAAAATCCCAAATTTGCCAGAGGAGGAGCAGAAATGCCAAAAAATGGTTCAGATGTGACCCTGAAATGTTGCTGGAGAGTATTTTACAACCCTGAACATCTCTTTCCTCCCCTTCAAGTTAAAGAAATGGGATTATTTACAAGGCTTGATTATTCTTGCTTTAGACAGATTTATTGCTCTTCACTCCTGGAGGATCCGAGCAATTTTCCTGTGGAGAAATCAAAGGAGAGGAAGGCAAATGTACAAGGGAAAAGCAGGCTACAGGGAGGTCTGTCCATATGCCAAAGGCTGCTGCCCCTCAAGAGGTTTTCCTGGTTGGATTTGGTGGGGCTGGAAGGATTCCAGAGCCAGGGTTCCCATTGGGCACCGTGGGATGAGCCAGGATGCTGCAGGGAGCAAGAGAGAAAAAAAACAGGTATTGTGTTGGGTGCTTTGGGTTTGGAGTTGCTGCTCGGACACTCCTGGGCTTGTCCTGCCTGGTTTGCATCTTGCAGAGGCTCCCAATCCACCCAATTCGTGTCCTCATGGAATTAGAGAGCTTCTCGTCCGTTAGTTCCTGGTGGAAATCCAACTGCTCTGTCCCATCTGATAAGTGAATGACGTGAGCTCTTGCGCTTGGAAGGGTTTTAAAAAGACGCAGAAAACCGTGGATGCAGCCTCCAGGAATCAGATGAACTTTCCTTAAATGGGGAGTGTGGAAGAAGGAATGGGAAAGCAAAAAATGCCCCGGAAGCCGTAAAGGAATCTGTAAGGTTTGGCCGAGGGATTTGTAGTCAAGGAGATGCTTCCAAGCTTCCAAACTGATCGAAGGCATTTCCTTTCCCCAGGAAACTCCAGGACTCTGTTGAGGAGGATCAACGTGCAGCCAAATTGAGCTTTAAAGACCTGATAATAATGGATCCTGGAAGGAAAAGGTGCCAGACCAAGGGTTGAATGAAAGTGTTTGTATGACAGAGGAACTTCCCTCCCTCATTCCCATCTGGAGAGGAGAAACTGGTGAACTTTCAGGCTTGAAAGTTCTTTTTTAGGAGACTTTTGAGCATTTTTGGCATTGATCCTTTTCTCCCTGAGTCTCCCTCTGATGCTGGAATGCCCAATCTCCCTCAGGGAGAGCTCTCCCAGGCTGATCCCATCCAGCCCAAATTTCTTCCTGCCTGTTTCACTTCTTCCAGTAAAAGGTAGTCATGCATTTATAATCACCCCCCGCTGTTATTCCTGGATGTTATTTGATGTCACTTTGGATTCTCTCCTTTGGAAAGTCCCCGTGGAAGCATCGTCCAGACTGAATAACAACCGGAAACAATAAAATGGAGAAAGATAAAATCAGGAAGAATAAGCTTTGTTTATAGATGTGAACAGCTTTTCCAGTAAACCAGCAAATAAAGGGATACTTTGGACTTGGAAAGGCTGAAAATGGGATGGATGAGAAAACAACTGGGAAAAAAGAAGTGATAAAACAACTTTTTCTCCTGAAGAGAATTTTCTTTTGAGAGTATTAAGGGTAAAAAGGGGATGTTCCATGGAGGTAAAAGTGTTTTTGGGAAGCTGCTCTTTGCCTCCTCTTGAGCTTGTAAATGATTTCTAAAAGAAGAGGAACCAAAATTCGGGGAAAAACCCCACCAGATGTGGTTTGAATGGATCTTGGTGGGGATCCAGCTGAGCACAGCAGTTAATGTGTGTCTGTCTCCATGGGAGCAAATGGAGAATCACAGAATGGTTTGGGTGGGAAGGGACCTTAAAACTCATCCAGTTCCACTCCTGCCATGGCAGGGACACCTTCCACTGTCCCAGGCTGCTCCAAGCCCTGTCCAACCTGGCCTTGGACACTTCCAGGGAGGCAGGGGCAGCCACAGCTTCTCTGGGCCCCCTGTGCCAGGAGCTCAGCTCACTCACAGAGAACAATTTCCTCCTGATAGCCAACCTAAATCCACCCTCTTAAAGTCATTGTAGCTATTAAAGCCAAGGAGCTACAAAATGAACTCCTTTCCCTCAGAGGAAGGGGTTCCACAGCTGGTGTTTCCTGGGAATACTCTCAGGATACTCCGCAGAGGGAAAGCTGCAGTGGAAGTAGAAGGGTTCTTTGTGACCAGGAATGCACCGGGATTTTCTCCATCCAAAGTTACTAAAAGGAGCTGCCCCGGGCACACTCCCACTAAATACCTTTTGTTGCAGTTTTTGGACTTCAAGAAAAAACTAAGCAGGACATCCCTAAAGCCTGGAGCATCCCAAACACAAACCTGTTGGATTCCATCAGCTGGACAGAGCTCAGTTTGTGCTCCGAGCTCATTCCCAGCACCAGTTGGTCAATTCTGCAGCTAATTTGGGAGGCTTTGTTTTCCCAGCATCTTTTAATCAAGCTTGGACCTAATCAGCGCCAGAACATTAATAACTGTGAGCCTCCACAATCCCAAGCAGCCACGGGAAATGCTGGAGACAGTCATTTTCACCGTTGGTCTTTCTGGTCCTGAAATCCCCCAATGAGGTTTTGTACCAAGACATGAGTAAGGCTCATTGCAAACTCCTGGTAGCAGGACAATTCCAAGGTCCTGCCTCCCACTCAGAACGTGGGAATCAAAGTGAAATCCACGTTTGGAAGGACCACAGAGCCTCTGGAATCAGGAGTCACCTCTGTGGCACCCACTCACCTCCTCAGGACACTCACAGCCTCGAGGCTCCTTTCCTGCCCACCCCAAAAGGGTAGAAATCATAAAGTCTTTAATAAAATTAACAACCCCCTCACTTTCTGGAGTTTTTAATCTATTTTAAGTACGCGATCAGCAGCAGGAGCATGGTTTCTTTGTGAGCTGGTAATTCCCTGTGCAGACACAGTGAATTTTCCTCATGACATCCCGGGAAGCATCAGAGACTGGCTCCTGTCAGGGATTACACAGGACATTTATCTGGCTGAGGAATTTATACGATCCTAACTCCGTCCTGTTCGCAGCATCTCAGGACCTAAGCCTGAACAAACACTTTGATCAACTCTTATCCAATTAATAGGGAACAGGATGAGAGCAGGAGGGAGAAAATGATGATTTTTCTTTAAGGGTTCAAAAATCTGTGAATTGAAAAAAAACCCTAAACCGGTGTTTTTATATTAAAAAGTGGGGAACAGAGCGACAGAAAGTGTAAATTCACAGGGCAAGACTTATTCATTTGCTCCAGGTGATCGAAACACCTATGAGAGGGCAGAGCAGGGCTCAATTCCCTGAAAATGAGTGGAATTTCCTCCGGCAGGATGGCGGAGCAGGATCTCACCAGGGTGGATTTGGAGTCCACACACAGGGGATGCGTTACCCACCATGACAAAATTTGTCCAGTCCCGAGGTGTTGCCACAACAAATGGGGACACAAAATAACCAGGACCTGAGGGTGATTGCTGCTGGAATTTTGCCTCAATCCATTGAATTCCTCCTTCACATCTTGCTCTCTCCCAGGACTGACCAAGAACTGATCCAGCTCCTCACCAGAGCCTCTCCCTCCCAACCCAAGCTGGATTTCAACCTGACCCTCATCTCTGCCTGTTCCTGTGCCAGTTTCCCCGTGCTTTGGTTATCTTTTCCAGGAAAATGCCATTCCAAGCTGAAATATGATGCTCCAGCAGCTTTCTGGTGTCCTTGGCTGCTTCGATCCCGTGTCAGGAGCATTTCAAAGGGGCCTGAGGACTCCCAGAGCTCTGCCTGACTCAGCCCAGTAGCCTGAACTCCCACAACCCAGCCCCGAAGTGTTTAAGGGCTTGTTGCTTTTTGTTATTATTAATATTATTACTCTGCTTGTTCTGGCACAAAACCCCTTTTCTATTCTCTTGCCCCGCTTAGAATTTTGGTCAAAGTTTAATTAAATTTAGAGGAGCTGGAAAAACCGCATAATTCCAAAGTAAATGAAAGCAGCGGCTCTTGCCGGGGGTGGCAGCCCTTGGGGACACGGGTGCTGCTGGGGGTGGGAGGGGGAAATTCCTGCAGATCTGCACTGAAATACCCTTGGAAATGTGGATTTTCCTGGCTGGAGGAGGGGGAAGGCGGTGAGGGGCTGTGTTTGGAGGATGCTGGAAGGTGGGGAAGCACCCCGGGGCCAGCAGAACGAAGCCCTTGTTTGTCCTGCCCGTGCGGTCAGGCGCCGTGGGTGGGAGCAGGGGGGATCTGTTTTCCCAGGCTCGCTGCCATCAGGAATTACTGAGCTGCCATGAAATGGGAGGAAATATTTCATTATAGGCACATGCGCTTCAATTTCACATGATGGAAACTTCAGGATCGGCTTTCCTGCCTCCCTCCCGCCCCTCCTTCCCTGCGTGTGCCTCATTCCTGCCGCAGTGGGATCGTGCTGGGCATCCCCAGCGCGTTCCTCCTCGCCCTGATCCCTCCTGGGGGGTCCGGGGCATCCTCCTGCCACCAGAACTTGGGATGCGGCCCCAATTCCACAGCACCCCCGTGGGGGAGCAGAGCTGGCGCTACCAAATGCAGATCCCAGCCTTAAAGCATTAAACCCCCCAAAAGATCTGGAAGAAATGGGGTTTGGGGAGCAGAGGATGGAAGGGAAGCCCCACTGTTCCCTCTGCCCAGGGTTTTGGGAGCGGGGAGGTGAAAAGGAGCTTCGAGAACCCAGCAGAGAGATATCCCCAGGGTTCTTATTTTTGGGTAAAAACCTCTTTCTTTTGGAGTGACATCTGTCAGGGCTCGTGTGGCAAAGCACCGGGGACTCCCTGAGACCCCTCTGTGCCCCCTCTGCCACCCTGCACACAATTCTGCGGGACAGGATGCGGTGACAAACCCCACAAACGCACCCTGCTGGGATTTCATCTTTTCCCCATCAGGCTGCAACACTTTTCTATCCCCAAACTCTCTTTTCTCCCATCATTTAACCCCTTTTCCGTCCTCAAACTCTCTCTTCTCCCCCCATTTAACCACTTTTCTATCCCCAAACTCTTCTCCCTCCTTTAACCCCTTTTCCGTCCCTAAACTCCCTCCTCTTCCCACTCAAACGAACCCCTTCTCTCCCGTAAATTGGAGCCAGACCAGAAAAAAAAGAGAAACTCAGCGAGGCAGGGAAGGAAAGGGGACAAATTCTCCTTTTTTTTTTCCTCGGTGGGCTGTCGGCCCCCAGAAGCGGGAGTGCTGCAGTGGGGGCATCTCCCGGGGGGACGCGGAGGGGCCGGCGGGGCTCGGCGGCGCCCGCCCGTGTCAGCGGGGTTAATGCCGGGGGTCGGGGGCAGCGCCTGGCGCCCGCCCGGGGGGACCCTCCCCGGGACGGCTTCCCCTGGACCCCTCCCGGCCCCAGGTTCCCCTGTCCGGCCCCGCTCCGAGCCCTGGAGGCTCCCCCAGCCCCGCGTCCCCGCGGGTCCCCGGCGTGCAGCCCCCCGGTGGGGAGGGATGGGAACAGGAATAATGGGAAAAATAGGAATAAGGGTTGAAATAAGGATATGAGAAGGAGAATGAGGATTGAAATATGGATGTGAGAATGAGAATAAGAATAAGAATTGAAATAAGGGTATGAGAATAAGAATGAGAATAAGAAAATTAAGAATAAGAATAAGAATAAGAATAAGAGTAAGAATAAGAATTAAGAATAAGAATAAGAATAAGAATAAGAATTAAGAATAAGAATAAGAATAAGAATAAGAATAAGAATAAGAATAAGAATAAGAATAAGAATAAGAATAAGAATAAGAATAAGAATAAGAATAAGAATAAGAATAAGAATTAAGAATAAGAATAAGAATAATAAATAGAGAAAAAAGGGGTGAAATGGAGAGGGAAAGGAAAGGGAAGGAAAGGG
>VZRV01003976.1:0-91133 GCA_013398115.1 Falcunculus frontatus | reverse complement strand
TTTTTTTTTTGGAAGGGGGGAGCCTCACACACACACACACACACACACACACAGAGATCCCTGTCCCGCTCTCCTTCTCGCCGGGGTCCTGAGCCGGCCCAGCTGGAGGAAGGCAGCGATCAGAGTTCAGTTGGTGCAGACAGAGCTAAAGTAAACAGCCGTGGTCATTCAGCAGGCAGTTAGCAGCCTCTGGACAGATGAGCAGGGCTCTTGCAGGACCACACACGCAAAGCCCCGCGGACCACACAGGGACCGCTCGGCGCTGGCTCCGCACGCAACTCCTGCCCGGGGACCCTCCCCTCCCACCGGGCTGCGGCTTCCCGGGGGTTCCAGCCCCTCTGCCGCCCCGGGAAGCGTTTCCTGCCCCTCTCCCTCCTGCTCGCTGGGTGATTAACTCTGTCCCCCCGGCGCGGGGAGCGCGGGATGCATTCCTCGGCAGGAGACAGAGTGTACTCCTGGAAAAGTGCCACCGCTACTTCCACAGCTCATCAAGTCATCTGCTGACCTTCTCCTCTCTCCCCTCAGACCCGGCCTGTCGGGCTCCTGCCTCGCACTGTCACCTCCATCGCTCCCTAACGAGGTACCGAACCCGGGTTAACAGCCTCTTTCCCCCACTTTTTGACCAAAAAGGCCGTTTTGGGAGCAATGCTCCGTGTCGAGGCTGAAAACCCTCTTGACCTTTCCCAAAATTTCACCTTGGTTTGGGAAAGCCTCCCCTGGGCCGGGCTGTGTGAGCAGCTGATTCACCTGGTAACTGCAGGTAACCAGCGTGCTCAGGCACAGCACAGCATCCTTCATCCTTGAGCAGATGCCAGGAGGAAGGGAGAGCATCCCTGAACCCCAGGATGAAGGCAGAGCATCCTTGAACCGCACTGAGCCACTGGCCCACATCCTCCTCCAGCCCTTGCAGTGTTTGCCATCATCCCCCAACCCCTTCCCTCCATCCCAGCCTGTTTTCACACCACGAGCATCCCCCCAGCTCTTGTCCTTCCTTGGGATTTGTGGCTCAGAAGCTGTTCCATGTTTAGAGCTGGTCCTACTGGGATGGACTGACCTGGAGCCTTGGAGATGTCAGCACTGAAAAGCCCTGAGAGCTCTTGATCCCCACCCTGACCCACGTGCCCAGGGTCCCTCCTGGACCTGCCACAGGGTCAGGCAGCTGCTCCAGCATCGCCTGCTCCCAGCTGGCTGAGCAGAGCCCTGACCACAGGAGAAAGCAGGGATTTCCTGGAAGTGGTTGCAGCAGAAGGGAGCTGAAGGTCAGAGGAAGAGGCTGCCATCATTCCAGGGTCACTATTTCGAGTTCCCAGTGGTGCAGCAACATTTCAGCTGGCAAGTGGCCCCTTCTCCAGCCCAGATGAGCACGGTGAGGATCTCTCTCCCCCTCTGCCATGTCCTCCCAAACCCCCCAAAGCACTGAGCATTGCATCTTCCTCTTCCTCATCCCAAACACGGCCCTGCCTTTCCACCCTCCCCTCAAGAAGCACCTCCAGCTTCCCCCTCGATCCAAGCAGAGCTCCAAGGGGAATCTCCCTGTGCCTCCATCCCCTCCTGCAGCAGCCCCGGAGCTGCAGCCAGGCCAGAGATTATAAAACAGATCCGTGTTGGCTGGAGTGAACTCTGAGAAATCACATTTGCCTGTCAGTATCATGTTAAAGCATAACACAGACTCTCATTTTCCCACTCCTTTGGCTCCGAGGGCGTTTCGGTCCCTGCTGAGAAACACGAAGGTCGTGGCCTTCAGGTTTCCAGATCTGCCCTTACACACCACGGGGAGATCTGACAACAGCCTTATTATTTATGTATCCAGCCAGGGGCTGCCTAATGAAACCCAGAGATTTTTATTGACACACGTTGGGGGCTCTGGGCAGGAGAGAAGCAATCTGGAGGCTGCTTCCCATAAACACAGTGGCCATTCATGGAGGGTCAGTCCTCGGGGTGGACTTTCCATGCCAGCTTTGACAGCACTTAATTCACGCCGGGCTCGCACTTAAGCTCGGGAGCTGCTGATGGGCCTCAGCCGGGTGTGCTGCAGGCCCTGCCAGCAGGGCTGAGTTTTTTGTTGGGTGTTTGGGGAGGATGAGTGACAAGGAGAGACCCAATTCCCTACTGTAAATAAGGGGGGAAAAGAGGGTTTAGAAATGTGGTCGCTGCTGAGGCCAGTGGGGGGAAAGCAGTCATGAGAAATTGTGAGATTTTTCCAGGTGATTTAGGAGAGGAAAAAGAGATGCAATCAGTGATTTTTCTACCCAGAAAGACGTTATGATGTCTCAGCCCACAGCTGGTCCTTCTTGCACTACCAATACCCACGATGGAGGTTTTATCAGTGGTATTTTGAGCATTATTTCAGTACTTTTGTCATCCGGATTGCTTTGCTGTAAAAGTCTCCTGCTTTGGAGCCCAGTTGTGAGGTCTCACCCCTCATGACCTGACCCCTAACTCCGCCTAGAGCTGCCTGGGTCTACCCCGGGTTCAGGAGGAAAGAGAAGCTTTTCTTGGCAAGGAAATGACTCCTAAGGAGCCTCCTCACAAACCAGGAACATGTAGGAAAACTGCAGCCGAGTACATTCGAGCCTGGCATTTAAAAGAGCTGAAAAATGACTGCAGTTTCCTTTGGCGGTTGCAGCGGGAGCCCTGAAGGGGTGACCTTTGAGGAGATTCTGTTTACTGCAGCCCCGGGCAGGGAGCGTTGCGTGAGCTGGGCAGAGCTCTGTTCCCTGCCTTGGCTCTGACCCCTCCGCCGGCCGGCCGGGCTGCGCCGCGCTCGGAAAACAATGGAGAGGATACCTCGGAACCGCTGGGGAAAATAAATCACTGAGAGCCTTTCCCAGAGGATCCCAGCCGATGAGAATCCCACATGGCTGCACATCCTCTGCCCGGCATCAGGTGCAAGGCGAGAGCTGGGTTTTGGGTGATACCACGTTCGATTTTCGGAGATGAAGCTGCCAAAAAAAACCCCCAGAGCCAGGGTTTGTTCCTAAAGTGTTGATGACAGGAGTCCTCCCTGCTCCTGGTTGAAGCCATTGTGGATTTAATAGCCTGAGTCACCCAAATTCCATTAGATACCTGGAAAAGCATCTTATAGGGTCATCACAAGCAGCCACCCCACTGTCTTCCAGCACTATGGTCCTTCCAGGAGCTCGGCACCAAAAATCTGCCACCTCCTCCCCATTTCTAAGATTATTTGCTCTTCCAGGCTTAAAAAGAGCAGTTCAATTGCTGATCGCGTAACACCCAGGTCCCTTTTTCTCCTCCCTCCCCTGTGCTTTCTTCCCTCCAAAAATGTCCTAATTCTCAAAGGTATAAAAAACCTCAATAATTCCAATAAAACCTGGCTGAGAGGAGCGTGTGAAGAATGTCGCCTCCAATCATCCCAGTGCCAAATGACTCCTCCTGCACTTCACCAGGGGCTGGAGCAGAGGATGAACTGCTGGGATCTCTTTGTAATTCATGAGGAAATCTCCAGACTTGCTTTTCCTGCTGGAGCCTGAATAGAGCCTGTGCTGGAACAACGCTGAGGGGGTTCCCACTGCAAGGAGCACTTTCTAATAAACGGGAGATGGAAATTTAGTTCTGATGCTGCTTTTTTTTTTTTTGCTTGTGGCTGGAGGCATCCCTTGTTTCTATTACAGTTTGTTAACAATTATACACCCGCACTTCAGGCTGAAAAAGGGCCAAAAATGTCGCTGCTTCTTTTCCTTTTCCCAATTTCCTTGTTTTATGGTGTCCAGTGCCGTCCCCTGTGTGTCCCAGTGTCTGTGTGTGGTTGAGACTGGGGACAGCCAGTCTGCCTTGACTTCCTCTCCCTGGTGGATTGCAGCGGGTTGCCTCGCAATGGAAATTTGGGATGGTTTCCTGAATTTCGCAGGAAAAATATTAAAAAAAGATTTTTTTTTTTTCCCTTTTTGTCTTTCTTTTGAGCTCCAGAGTTCTATTCCAGCCCAGCCACGTGCAGCGGCACACGTACACACCCATTCCCCTGGTGCTTGTTTCATCTTCACCCAAAAAGAGGAGCCCAAACCCTCCATGCCCGACCCTCTTTCCCTGAGCCAAATCCTGCTGGATTCCCAAGAGCCTGGGATGGGATGCGATGAATCCCTTGGGATTCAGAGGGGATTTTGCCTGCTGCCACCCCAGGACAAGATGGGGTGACTTTCATTGTCCCATTCCATGTCTTCTCCAGCTGCTGCCACCTCCGTGCTCCAAGGCAAATGTAGGATTTGGGTTATGCTAAGGATGCTGAGTGGAGCTGGGGTGGTACCTGCTGAACAGCATTCCCCTCTGCCAAAAACCCCAACTGCCTCTGGAATAAGGATATGGCTCCTCGAGGGCAGGCTGCTTTCACCCCCTGTGGATGAGGATGGCCAGCAAGAAGGAATATATTTATTTTTGCTGCCTTTCCCCCGTGGATAGAGAATAGTAACTGCAGGAGTTTGCAGAGAGGTTCATTCCTGGGAATTTGTGAGAGCCCTGCAAGGGCTGGACTTACAAAAATTCCCCCTCTTGCCTCAAGCGATGCTCTCAAATCATACTGCAGTTTCAGGGAAATATTTGTGAAAAAAATTTATAACAATTTCTCTTATCATTTTGGGAAAACTCTCACAAAAACCTGGAAGCTCCGTGGCACAATTGATGTCAGATGGCACAGCCAGGGGTGTCATCTCCTCCCTCCCATCCCCTCATCCCTCCCGTGCAAACCAAAATGAGAGGAAAAGCTTTTAGCCCCAAGTCTTTGCTAATAAGTCGGTGTATCCATAACATAGAATTATGCTCGGTGTCCTCCCGCCGAGCCTGAACACCAAAAGAAGGCTTGGATAGATTTCCTTGCAATTACAGGATGAGATTGAGTTTGCAGTTGATTGGGAATGGATAACCTTGGTTTTATTCATTTCCTTTCTGCTGGAAATCAAGAGCTGAGGGCAGAACGCAGGGTGGGATCCCTCTCCAAACCCAGGTATTCCAAACCCAGGTATTCCAAACACAGGCACATCTGATGCACCTACGGGCCCAGAGCAATTTTTGGGAAGGTGGAAGTGCTGATTCTTTATTTTGGGTTGCAAACACAGAATTAACTCTTTCCCTGCTCTGCCACACATCAAGAATCTTGTGGTTGTGTTGCTGGAAGATTTGGTCTGGTGGAAGACGCCCCTGCCCATGGCAGGGGAGATGCTCTTCAAGGTCTCTTCCAACCAAAACCATTCCAAGATTCTGTTTTTATCATTCCAAGAGCCTTGCGTTTGGTGAGCAGGGAGTAAAATTAAATTAAAGCTTTCTTTGTAAAATAGCTCAAGCAACTGTGACAAAAATAGTAATTATTGCACTTCAATTATTATGAAATGATTGCTCAAAGTGATAACAACAATCTGTTATGACAATAACTCATATGGCCTTGATGTACCTGTGCTGGCTCGGTGATAAGAGTGTGATAAGAGTGATTTGTTTATTTTGGCACGGCCCCTCCATGCTGGGAGGTTTCCAGAGGTGCTGCTGTTTGCCCAAAATGAAGTTTCCCTGCCCCTTAAATCCCTGCCCTGCTGGAGGAAGCGTTTCCAGCCCCAGACCGTGGGGCTCCTCCTGAGCTCGGATCCGATCGCTCCGGGCGGCCAGGATTGAAATCCCGGGAGACTCGGGGCTGCCTGCACTAATAAATGAGGCATCTTTTGGAAAGCGGGGGAATTTGGATGGGACTCGCCTTGGCTCAGGCCGGCTCCTCACATTCCAGGCGCACACGGAAGATTTATGCATTCCAAGAGGAGAATAACCTCCTGCATATTTATTAACACACAGCTCCGAGATCGCTGGGCTTCCTTCCCCTCCACGCCCTGAGTGGCTTTAATTGCTGCAAGGCTGAGCCCAGCCAACCTCCCTGCCCAAAATTCCCCATTTTAATCTGCTTTTCCTTCGCCCAGGTAAACGTTGCTTGGGTGTTTCTTTCAATTTAGTGTCTCCCAGCATCCCAGATTTGGATTTGATATTTCTTCTCCTAATGGCATCTCTGCTTATAACAGGGATTTGCTCTTCTTCTTCTTTAAAAATAATAAAATTAATGGTCCTAATAATGATAATGATGAGCTGAGAGCTAAAATTCAAGAGAAAGAAAGAAGGAGTTTCTCATTATTTAAAAATCAGCATAAAACTGCACTTTTCCTGCAGTTTGAGGGATGATGTCACAGCAGCAGATCCCTCTGCCCCAGGAATGGGAATATTTGTTCTTTAAATAACTGGACCTTGACCAAACTCGAGGGAAATGAAAGAGAACCCTCGATTTCCATGTGTTTGGAACAGCGTCCCGATGAAGCTTTCTTCTTAATTAATTGGAAAAGCCAAACGAGCTGTCGGTGTTCTGCATCTGCTTGAAAGTCCTGCTCAGGCTTTTATTAATTTACACTCTGTGCTTTCGGATTCATCTGTCTAACTCAGCCCTGATTGCAAACCTAGGAACAATTTGTCTTTTCGATCCCCCCCTGACAGGACATTTGCTTCCTGCCAGGATTACAAGGAATTTAAGAGCGAGTTTCACACCCAGGTTGTGTTTTACCATTTACAGAGTCCAGCTTTGACCTTTATTTATGGAGGTTTTTTAGCTTAGGAAATGTCGTTTTTGAGTTTTATCTCTGAGTTTTATACCTGCTGTTTGCAG
This sequence comes from Falcunculus frontatus, assembly GCA_013398115.1. NCBI lineage: Eukaryota > Metazoa > Chordata > Aves > Passeriformes > Falcunculus > Falcunculus frontatus. Next base: position 84,493 of record VZRV01003976.1, on the reverse strand, counting down.
AGCTCCGTGTGTGTGTGTCTTTGTGCTGTGTTGATGCTGCAGCTATTCCTTGGAAAAAACAGGAGTTTTAAAATGATGGCAGCGTTAAAATAAGGAAGATCATGTGGATAAAAGGAATCTGAAAAGAAAAAGTTATTTAAAAAAAGAGAAAGAAATTCTTGAGATGAACACAAAATTAAGAGATCAAGAAATACCTTGATAGCTTTTCCTCCTTACTTTCCTCCTTGGAATATATTTTCCAGACAGAGCAAAATGGTTTATTTGAAGGAAATTAGAAATACATTTAGGGCTGCTGGGTTATTTCAGTTTTGATTTGCAGGGAGACATGATCTGAAGGAGAAATGCTGTTTTTTGAGTGGGAAAAGGGTGAGCTGCAGCACGGAGCTATAAACGAAGGATTGGGCAGCCAAAGGGAGTTTTTACTGTTTTACAGGCAACAGCATTTAGGGCACAGAGGAGAAAATTCCCAGATCCCCAGACAGAGACAAAGCAAGGAATGAGACCTGGATTTTCCTTAACTGTGCCAGTGTGCAGTCAAATTTTCATTATTAGCCTGAGTTTGTATTTATGAATTATTATTTACTCCACCACAGTGCTCTAATAAATTAATAAATTAATAAATTGACCTTTACCTGAATTTAGAGGTGTCCATCCATAGGTTTTTATTTTTCCCTGAATTTTTATATTGTCCCCTGTGCCCAGAAGATTGTGGGGAATTAAATATTCCATATTTAGTAGCACCAAGAGGAATTTGGAGAGTGCAAAGAGAGTTTAAGTCCTGTATTTCACTTTATAAAGGTCTCCTATAACCGTTCTGAGGAGGAATCTGTCACCTCCCTCTCCTAAATCCCATTTTAAAGCTTCAAGTCCTTCCTCCATGCTCCATCTTCCCGGACAGCCCTTGCCCAAGGATAAACTTTCCTTTAAAATAAAGCAGGAGAAGCCGTGCCTGGCCACGGGCTGCAACCCCTGGGATCCAAACCCCAGCTCCAGCAGCATCCCTCATCCTGAAGGATTCATCCCCAGATGTGTCCCTGTCCCCACAGCTGTGGGCAGAGATAAGGGACAGAGCCGGGTGGATTCCAGGTCGGAATTTCACCCTCTTATCTCCCTCTGCTGCAGCTCTGCTTTTGCTGGGGTTTTACACACTGGGGTTGTTCCTGCAGCAATATTAATTAATAATTACAGCCGTTCATTATCTGATTTCATCCCCGGGTTATATAAATAACAATCCATATATTAAGCGTTGTAATTCTTTCAATAAAATTAAACGAAATAGTTCCTTTTTTTCCTCTCTCCAGAGCAATTAAAGATGTAGAGATTTTTCGGAGAGTCTGGAAGTTCAGCTTGGAGTTTATTAAATCAGCCCCAACCTTATCTAAACCTCCCTGGAATCGCGTGATAACAAAATCTTATCACTCTGAGTTTACAGCCCAGGCAGAGGAGCCTCTTATTTTCTTCTCCATTTCCTGCTACTTCTGCTGCTCTCAGCTGAGAGCAGCAACACCCCAAAATTTTGATCCCCTTTTCTGGAGTGCAACTGCAGCCATCCAAAGAAAAAAAAAAAGGAGTTAAATAAAGTCCTTCAGACTTAAAAAAATCTCTATTTTTGGGGTCATCTTTTGGTAAAGAGGTTGATATTTTTATTTGATCTCAACAAGTTTTTCCCATCTGGTGAGACAGGGTTCAACTAAAAACCCACAGACACTTTGAATATGAAATGTTTGGCAAAATCCAGACCTTGGAACATCTGTTTCAACCTGATTTGGGTCCTGCTTTCCCCCTGAAACCACCGCCCCCAGCGCATCTGGGATTGCTTTCTCCCTTATCTCCCCGACCCCAATTCCAACACCCTCCCATCTGTGGTTTCACTCTTCATTAGGAAACCAAGTTTTATTTTCCAAACTCGGCGAAATCACCACAAACAAGGTACCAGAGAGGGGCTTTGCCCCTTCTTTACCGAGGGGTGGGAGAAAAGTTAATTTATTACAAAATGTAAGGCTCTTAAAGCAAAATACGAGGTTTTTTGGGGGGTATTTTACCCGGTGTCTGTCACCGCAGGCTCCGCGCTCTTATCAGTTTATCTCCAGCTTTTATCCTGGAGAAAAAAAACCTCTTTGCTCCTAGAAATACAACACATCCTTCTCCAGAAGGGAGCAGTGGTGCGCGCCTGCTGCATCCCGGCTTCATCCCGAGCACCCCGGGAATTCCGTGCCCGCTGGGAGCCCGGTGTGGAGGGAAGCAGAGGCCGCGGGTGGTTTAGGGTGGAGAGCCAGCACGGGAGGATTGGGAGCCACAAATGCCCGCAGGACACTGATAAATGACCCGATTGCTGCTCCCTGCGGTTTCAAGGGGAAGGGAAAGGGCAGAGGGAGAGATAAGGAAGGGGGATGAGAAGTAGAAGAGGCCAACAGCAGGTCCAACACCGCTGGGATTTTGCAATCTGGCAGCTTTGCTGAGTGCTACTTTCTTTTTGGCTTTTTTTTTTTCCTTTCCCCTGCTGGATTTGTTCTCTGTGCTGAATCTGAGGGGAGGAAAAGGCTTCAAAATCCATCTGAAATCCTTGTTGCATAGCTCTGGAGCTGGGAAGGAGAGAAAACTCTTTACAAGGGTGAGTTGCTACAGCCCTACATCAGGGAAAGTGACTCCTAAACACGCCCCAGTACACCCAGACCCTTTTGCTCTTGATTCACCCCAAATTTAAAATGGAAACCGGGAGCAACCCAGCTCCAAAACCCCTCTCTGTATCAGCTTTCCTCAGCCCCACGACACGGAAACACAGCTAACAAAGATCTTTTGAAGGCAGCAGATGGAGTTTGAACCTTGGAGCCAAGTCCAGCCCCAATCTTAATGAGGTCTAGAGGAGGTTTACCTCAGTTTGAGCCTCATAACGGGGTCTTTTATGTGCGTCCCCAGCTGCGTGTGCGGGTGTGTGTGGATATACACGGACACATCGGGCTCATCCCTGAAAAAACTCTCTGGGTATTTGAGATAACAAAATAACCTCACCTCACTCTCCCCCGGGAACCCTTCAAATGCTGAGGGAAGGACATTTATTGACCTAAGGGAAACCACGGGGTGACCGCTGTGGGTCCCCATGTGCGAGAACAGCGGCGGCGTTTGTTGCCTCTCCGGCTTGAGAAAGATTTTTAAAGGTGAAGGGAGTTTAAAAGGACATGAATCCCTTAAAAACGAGCTCAAAATATCCCAAGCATGATCTGAAGGAAGTTAGAGGTGTGTAGCTGGTAGCTGGATCCGATTAATGCACAACCAGGGAGGAGACAGCCATGAGGAAATGGGGTAAATGGTCTTCAGCTGGAGCAAGCAGAGCCAGCAATGCCCAGCAGCTTCCTCTGGACATGAACTGTGGTTTTCAGGGATGCTGTTGGAGAGCCAGTGTCCTTTGTTTCAGCTTTTAATGCACATTCCTTCACACAGGGAAAAAATCCCTGTATTCCCAGTGTTTTATCTCTGACTGGAAGGCAGAGTGGCACAGGTTTGTCTTTGTCCCGGTGTACGTGGGACAGAAACCTTGGGATGGAAACCTTGGTCCTCAAGTGCCCTGGAGATGCCCAGAGCTGCCAGAGGAAGGGGAATTTAATTCAATTCCCAAGGCTGCTTCTTCTCCACTGAAGGAACACCCAGGGAAAAGGGCACCGTGGCTGGGGGATCTCCAGAACTTGTAACCTCTTGTTATGTCCTGTCCTCACTTATGTCCAGAAGAGGAGAAAAAGCATTGCAGGTCCCCTTTCCACCATCAAATGGGAGGGAAAAACTCCATTCCCAGCTGTAATTTCCATGTGGGATGGGGGATGAAAACCCAATGCAGTCCAAGGCCAGCACATTTGGGATTGAGCCGTGCGTCCATCAGTGGATGTCAGATCAATGCCAAGGCAAGAGGCAAATGCAAGACCAGGCAACTGCAGCAGTCAGATCTGTGGAAGTGGGGAAAAAAACCAAGGAAAAAAATACACAGATAATATTTTTTCCATGTTTTTTATTAGTCTTTCCTTGTAATTTTTGAGCATTGGGATGTTTCACTCACCCACTCGATATAGAGCAACTGAAACTCAGCATTTTGCCTGGAAAGCAAAACCGGTGGAGAATGGGAGAGAAGCTAATTTTGTTATAAAAATAATCTTTTATCTGTGCACGACAGCAATATTTATTCAGGAAGGGTACACAGACAGCAGGAGGTCAGCACTCCCACTGCTTGGCTCAAAGGCTCCACCACGCAATTTATTTTGGTTTATTTCTCCCTTTTTTTTTTTTTTTTTCCTGACAATTCCTTCCCATAGATATTTATTTTTCCTGAAAAGCCTTGAGCTGATTTCACCCATCCTCAATTCAAACCAATAAACCCACGGTGGCTGCTTGGGTTGGGTGTTTTGGGTCACAATTTCGGCTTGTACTTGATGGTCCCACACTGACCTATCTCCACAAATTAACCTCCCCGTGCCTTTCCACAACAAACAGATTTTATTCCTTCGATCCAAGATCCTGGAATTTGTGGTGTCTGCAGTTGTACACATTTTCCTTGAACTAAAACCGGAGAACTTGGTGAGATGTTGCAACTCTCTCTTATTTTTTACGCTTCTCCTTTTCCCCATTCCAGTCCTGGGAGGTGTTGGTGCCTCCTCCAGCGTCTCTCCAAACAGGCTGCGAAAACACATCAGTTAAGAGCAACCTTTTTGTCAGCACAGAGATGCCGAAATCTAAATAAAATTCGTCATCTCTTTAAGAGGGAAGAGAATTTGGTGTTGCTTCATTCCTTTGACGTAGCTTCAGGATGGTCCTCTTGGTGGGTGACGGAAAGAAGCTGGGAATGAAGAAAGATGAGATTTAGTGGACAAGAGAAAAAAGTTGGGTTGAAAACCTGAGAAAACCCTTCTTTTTCAGGTGAACAACTCTAAACTTGAAGGCTGTGTTTCGACCTTGTTAAAATTCTGCCTGGGCTCTGATGAAACAGGGATCTGTCAGTGGAGGAACTAAAGGAGGATGTTATTCCAATGTTCGCTGTCTCTTTCTATCCCTTTTCATCCCATGTCATGATATAAGGCTTTAAAAAGCCTTTAAGCACCTGTAATAACATTCACCTTTTCATCAAAATCTCCTCGGAGCATAAGAAATGATGTTTATTTAAATTTTGCAACGGGCAAACGATAAAGTCCCGTCTCTATTTCCCTGCTTCTGTGATTTGCACATGAAAAGCTTTAGCGGGGCTGGGTTTCTTTTAGGCTCCTCTCTCCCTCCTAAAAACACTTCATTAGGGGGAATAAAACCTCCCCTCAGATTCCCGTGGTGTGGGGATGGGATGTGACAGCAATGCTGTGATGTGCTCCAAAAAACGCTGCTAAATGTAGCAAAATAACTTAATTTTGGTTTTATTTTGTTCCACTTTAACCCAGGCAATGCAGGATAACTCCCACCTCCCAGCAAAGATAACACTGCGAGATTATTTTAACTCTTTCTACAGCAGTTCTGACACAGCAAATTCTGCTTGTAGAAAGAAAACAAATCCCTGGAAGATTCACCAGCCAAGAAAGCAAAGCTACAACCACTTTAATCCCTTGTTTAGGCAGTTTCTTTGCCTCGCTGCACTGCAGAGAACACCTCACTTTGCTGATGGAACACGCCTTGAGCGCTGCTCTGTTGTGTCAGCAGAGAAAGGGGGAGTGAGAAGGAGGAGAAAAAGATCTGAGTTTGACAGACTTAATCTAAGCCCTGCTGAAAGACGGGGCTGACTGAGCGCTCGGAGCGCGCCCGATCCGTCACCATCTTCTCGCCTTTCAAACCTCCACGGGGGTGTTCCCTGCTGGATTCCCTCCTGGACTGAGGGACAGGCTCTGCTGAGCCTCCTGCCCTTCCTGGCTCTACCCCACTGCTCCAGACAGGCACCAAGACCCTCCCGTGCTGTAGAAAGTTGGGATAAAATCCCATCTTTGCTTCCTTTTGGAGCGGGATGGCTCTGATCCCTCAAAGCAGCTCCAAGCAAGGTGTTTCCCCAGTGGAGGGGTGATTTTTGTGAGTGACAGAGGCTGGGCAGCCCTTGGATTTCCCTCAGCTCAGCCTGCCAGGGTGGTGGAGCGGAGGAGACGTTGGAGATGGCTGGAGACAGACGGGGACAGTGGGAGGAAGCGCTCAGTTGACATTAGCACGATGGGAACAACAACAATCCCGGCTGCTGTCATGTTTTGTTTTGTCTTCAAGGCACCATGGTGCTGGAGAGCTTTGCGGAGTGGGCTGAGGAGCCTGGAGATGTTTTGCAGATGTTTAAAGGGGGACCCCTCACACCCAGAGGAGGAGCCTGGCAGGAAACGGGGAGGTCCCGATTCAAATTGTGAGGCAGGGATGGAGGTGGGATCACATCCAGAGGCCAGGCCTTAAACCTGAGGGACAGAGGAGGGCAGGGGTGGGGATGGGCTGCGAGGTGAGGACAGGGAGGGAACATCCAATGCCACAGAGGAGATCCAGAGCAGGAGCCGCACACAGAAGGGAGATGCAGCCAAAGGGGCAAGCTAGAAAAATACCCCTGGCAGAGATATCCTGGAGATGAAGCAGCTGGAAGTGCAGGGATATTCCCAGACCAGGCATGAGAGCCTTGGCACAACTTCTAAATGTCTTACCAGAGAGCCTTGAGCCCGAGCTCAGATATCAGCTTCAAACTGAAAGAGAGGAGGTTTAGACTGGATTTTAGGGAGAAATTCCTCCCTGTGAGGGTGGGGAGGCCCTGGCACAGGGTGCCCAGAGAAGCTGTGGCTGCCCCTGGATCCCTGGAAGTGTCCAAGGCCAGGCTGGACAGGGCTTGGAGCACCCTGGGATAGTGGAAGGTGCCCCTGCCCATGGCATGGGACTGGATGAGCTTTAAGGTCCCTTCCAACTCAAACCATTCCATGTACAAACAGACACAGGACCATTTTCAGGAATTCTTTGTGGAAATAGATATATTTATCTCCCCATGATTAATTCTGAGCTCTCTGTATGTGCAGCCAGAGGGGAAACACCTCCATTTTTTAGGTTTGCCTCCTCCTTCCATGCACACATTTGGGTTTCTTTGAGTTTTCTCCAGGCTTAACCTCCCTCTTTCATCACCATTTTGCCTGTTCCCCACAAAGCACCCAACTGGGAGCCATCAGAACAGCGAGGACGGAAAACTGCGGAGGAAATGCCGTTGAAACAAATTCATCTGCAGTTTCTGGCTCTTTTTTGTGGCTGAACAAAAGGTTGTCAGCACATTGGGAGTATTGATATTTCCAGTGGGAAAATCTGGATTTAGAAAAGAAAATTGCCTGTGACAACATTATTATTATTGTTATTATTATTATTATTATTATTATTGCCAATATTAATATTATTAGTATGATCATTATCATTATTGCATTACCATATCATTTATGATTATGATTATGATTATGATTAAGATCATACTGATGATGATTATTACTATAATAACTATTAGCATTATGTTTTGCTCTGCTTTGGTTGCTTTGCTCTCGATGGTCCCAGAAAATTTCTCCTTTAAGATTTCTCCTGCAATCCCTGGAAACCACCGAGGACTGGGAACCAGGAGGAGCTGGTGGGGCCATACCTTGCTTTCCTGAGCAGTGAGCGTGTCACCAAACCCTTCCCAGGAAGCAGCGATTGTAACCGAGCCCTCCAGCACAATTTCACAGGGCTTTCTTCCCCAGCAGGATAAAATTAGCCGAGCTCTCCTGAGATGACAGCTAAGAACTCCAGCTTCCCTCAGATGACCTCAATGGAGTCATTTGTTGCTTAAATGACAGACAAACGCGGTAATTAGGTCTATTTAGTAAAGGGGAGGTGAAAGGTCAAACTACTGGGCAAACTGTCTCCAGCGCTTGACTTGGGGACCACGGCGGGGCTTTGCGGGAGGTGATGTTTGTACAACAACCTGACACGGGCAGCAGCAGGTCCCTGCTCAGCCCCAGGGGCTCCCGGGCGTGTCCCGAGCCTGAAATCTCCCCTTTCTGCTCATAAACCTCTGAACTCGCTCATTTGTGTCATAAGGGATTAGAGGCAGAGGAAGGAAGAGCTGATGAAAAGATGGGCGGTTGTGTTACGGGTTTGGGGTGGGTGATCAGGAGGGGGATCCACAGAGAGGGGTTGGGAGATGTGGGCTGAGTTAAGTGGGAAATCACTGACCTTCCCCACTCCATTTCCATCTTCCTCCCTGGCAATGCTCACTTCTGTTCTCTCTGCTTGTTCGTTTCCTGAACCCGGTTATGTTTTGTGTGACCAACCCAACACAGACAAGACTCACCTGGATTTCTCTCTGCTCTCTTTGCCACAGAACTGCATTTGAACATCATTCCTGCAGGAAAGCGTTTCTTGCCATGCATCCCAAATCTCCAGAAAGTCCCTGAATCAAAATGTTTAGCAGAACTGGCTGTTTTTGGCAGCTGAGCTCCTGCTGGCTGCCCATCCTCGGGGCTCACAGCAAACCCAGCACCCCTTTACCTATGGAGCATTTGCAGAATTTCCATAAAGGAGGGAAACTCTTCAGGATTTTGAAGTAGTGGAAACTGTAAAGGAAGAGTTCCAATTTGCAGGGAGAGGTGGTAGGAGCTGACCAAGATTTTGGGTTTGAACGCAACAAGCTTGGAGTGCTCCACACCAAAAAAAGTGCCTCATTTCTGGGGTTTTCTCTGAGTTTCCTTCAGATTCCCCTGCCACGATTTGCTTCTGTACCTATGTGGGGGTGGTGACCAGGACCCATTCCATGGTCCATCCCTGTGGTGGTCACTGCTCTGGAAGCCCATTTGGGCGTCCTGGCATTTCCCTGCACGCCTTCCCTCCCCCACATCCCTTCCACCTGAGCCCCTGCCTGTCTCCTCCAGATCCCGCCGTAAAACTCCCTTCCCTCGGGAGGCCTCTTAACCCCTGTCTGCGGGGCCCCGGGAAGAGGTGCTGGTGATGCTGCTGAGAGAGAGGGTCACGAAGAGCCGACGTGAGAGTGAAAAGAAAATTAGAAAACAAACAGAGGGGAGGTGGAAACGCGCCCGCCCTTGAAGTGCAAAGACCTCCCCGTCCCCCCCGAAAGGGGCTTATCTTCAAAAAAGGGCCCTTGCGATGATACAAGAAAGAACAGACTTCTCACACCTTGTCTTCACTTCCCGCAGATCCTATCTGCCCACAAGTGCCTGTGATCTCGGGCAGACCTCTCTACCTTGCCCCTCGCCTTTCAAGTCTGCGGCAGCTGTTTTGCTAAGCCGGAGACCTTCCCACTTCATCCTTTTCTCCTTGGCTGATGGCGCGGGAGAAGACAGGCGGCGTTTCTGACGGGCTCGGGGAGCGGGAAATGTCATTCCAGAGACTTTCTTTTGTATATTTTCTTGTGGATGGATTAGTTTGTTTGAAGAGCATCTCCTATTTAACACCTCATTGAGCAAAAAGCCACGTAGGGACAAGAGTTTTTTTAAGGGGCTGCTTGTCAGGAGTTTAAAGTGCACACTGAGTACTCAAATAATTTGCTCCCTTTTCAGAAATACTGATCACACAGGAGTTAGAGTGAGTCATGAAACTTATATGTTTTATAATGATATGATCCATATTTTTCCACTGTTTCTCGGTCCAAAAAGAGACAAATCATGACATTCTGGATGAATACACAGGGTGTGAGTAAAGAATCCCAAACTGCAAATAGGATTTGTTATGCTGGTTTATTCACCTCAGGATCTGGTTGGAGTCCCACGGCTCCTGTGCTGGCGTCAGCAGGAGGGATGTCCCCAAGCCAAGAGCGAGGAGTAGCCCTTGTCCACATGGATTGAGTCATTCCTGCAGGCAAATGGTAAAATGCTGCTTGTGCACTCCTCCATCGACAGCAGTGACCTCCCACCCCCAAAAATGCTGAGGTTCTCTCAGAAGACCTCCCTTCATCTGCTCCCTATCTTCATCTGACACAAACCATCCAGCAGGTCCCCTGTAATGGGATTACATGGGTGAAATCCACTTTATCGGGAGATCTTGGAGTGTTTGTGGCACTGCTGGGAGAGAAGTGCCCAATTCAGATTGATAACATTCCTCCCCGCTCTACTACTCTTCCTAAAGGAGTCTTTCCTTGGCTGCACGGGGCCTGCCCACGGGATAAAGTCCAAATCCCTTCCCATGGAGCAGGTCTCTTTCAGAAAGCAGGAAAAACTGTTTCTTCCTTGGGGAAAAATTAGCTCCAACAACTGCCTCAAACCCTTCCAGCCCAATCAACTCTTATTCTGTGCTTTGTAGGTCACTGCAATTTCCTATGAACTTGAGGGGAGATTTTCTTGGGAAAAGCTCTTTTTTTTTTCTGTAACTTTTCCAGCTGTTGATTTTCCCCTAGGAAAGTCAAATTATACTTGAGCGTTGTATCAGCAGATGGATTAAAATCTGATCTGTCACACAAGAAAAACCTGAACTGAACAGCTTCCTGCATTTCCTGGGCTGGGAACCTTAGAAAATAAGACCCAGACTATTTTTCTTCTAGCACAAAACATCCAGAATGAAATCAAACCATGACCCCTGGGACTTGGGAGGACATTTGGGATTTGGTGACCTTGATGTACACCATCTACAAGGGAGGGGAAGCCATTGGCCAAAATTTGAGCCTTTCAGGGAGCAGAGTAAATTGTAACCACGTTCCAGGGAGCTTGCCAGGGAGCCTAATGGGCTGATCTCATCCACCTTGATGCAAATCCAACCCAGCTACAGGAAAGCCAATAGCATTATCCTGGCTCTTTGTGGAGGTACCGCTGAGATCACAAATGACACATTTTTAATGAAGACAAAGTTAAAGGAACACGTGCCCCGCATGGAAAATGAGGGTGTAGCAATGTCCCAGGCTTTGGATCTCAGAGGAAGTGGAACTGGCTCAAGTAGGAAGGATTTTGGAGGTGTTCTTCCATTGATTTGCTGTGTGTGAGCCCTTTGGGATCTGCTGCTCCTCCCCACTGAACCTTCCCCCCGGAGCTCTCTGAGGATGTCTCAAGATGCCCTCCCACAACCTGATTAAACTGAGGTAAGGATTTATCTAAAGTGTCTTGCCTGAGTCCAAAGAGAACAGCAGAAGCAAGAAAGGAGCAGTGCCATGAACTCATTTTCCAAAATTTTAGTTGCACACGATTTAAAAAAAAAAAAAACAAAACTGTGAGAAGCCTGCACAGGCTCCTTCCTTGGATGCACAGAAAAACTTCATTTTGAGCTCCCCAAGGATGCTGCCTCTCTGGTTTGAAATCTCATGCAAGAGAGAATAAATACAGACCCCTTCCCCCTCCTCCCCTGACATTTCAGTTGTGATTAAGGCACCATTCATCCCCCCTCGTCTTCCAAAGCCTTTACTATTTATGGACCTGCTGTTTTTCCAGGGGTTGACACTAGCGTGAATTCAGCTCCATTCTTCTCTCTCCGTCCCATCCTGTCCCCCCTCTCCCCTCCCTGCAGGCATTTCTCCATTTCAGTAGAGAAACCACGAGTGACTGGAGTGTCTGTGACCTCTGGGCTGTCAAACTCCCACTGACTAAATAAAAGCAGCCCGAGAGGGAGAGAGTTCCCATAAATCACCTCCCTTGACACAGACCACCTGGGATTCGCTCACTGCACGGAGGTACCCGGCCCATTCCAGCTGCTGAGCTTGCACTTTCCCGCATTTTTATGGACACCGTTGGAGAGATACACGGTGTTTACACAAGGAATGGAAATTTCAGTTTTACTGCTCGGAACAGATTTGCTTGGCTCAAGGTGGGCAAGCTCTTTGATTAGGGAAGGGGTGAGGCCCGTTGCATCCCAGAGGTGTGGGAAGAGCCTGCTCCCGGGTGGGATGGGGCAAGTGATTCCAAGGTTTGGGGTCCTGCACTGCTCATCCAAGTTTTTGCCACAAACAGGGAAGATGAAGACGTTCATGTCAGAGGAAAGCTGGGTCAGATCCAGGTCTAGACAGGCTTGGTTGTGGCCAAGGGTGGCATCTGCGACTTCTGGATCTACCTGAGGGCCCCCAGGTCATCATTCGCCGTGTCAGGGCTCCCAGTCCCTTCAAAGTCACCCTGAACCACCATGGAACCTTCAGTCAATTTGAATGTCAGCAGGGATAAACCAAAGGGGATCATGGAATCATGGAATGGTTTGTGTTGGAAGGGACCTTAAAGCTCACCCGGTTCTATTCTGTGCCAATGGGCAGGGACATCTTCCACCACCCCAGGTTGCTCCAAGCCCTGTCCAACCTGGCCTTGGACACTTCCAGGGATCCAGGGGCAGCCACAGCTTCTCTGGGCACCCTGTGCCAGGGCCACCGCTCTTTCACAGGGAAGGATTTCTCCCTAATATCCAGTGTAAATCTCCTCTTTTTCAGTTTCAGTTCATTCCCCACCATGATGTGAAGATCAGCTAAAGATCTGCCTCTTCTTAGTGAGGAGCCCTTCCTAGGGTCAGATATGACCATTTCCAAAGACTTCCTTTAATCTGTGTGGCTGTGACAAAGTGAATTTAGGATTTGCCCCTGCCCTACACATCTGGCAACGTTGCTTTAAATTATTTCCAGCCAGGGTTGCAACGCTCATCTGTTGAGGCCTCAGCATTTGTTATTAAGTAGCATCACCATTTTTAAACAAAAAGATGTATATTCCAAGAAATGTTTATCAAAAAAAAGACTTTCACTAACAAGAAAGGAATTTTGTTGATGGTCTTCCCTGAACAAAGAAAAAGGGGGCAGGGAGGTGAAGAACAGAAAGGCCAGGAACATTAATCCTGTGAAATGAAGTTTTAAGTGGAGAAATTAGGCTTGGATAAAGGTGATCCAGAAAGGAGGATCATTTCCCAGTGGTTTCTGAAATACAAAACAAAGAAAAAAAAAATTGTATTTGAAAATAGCAACTAACAGGTGTGTGAACTTTCTTCTGATTGCCGTTTTTCCTGACCCTACAAATTTCAAAGCAACTTTATTTCATTTTTTTTATTTCATCGAAAGAGTTCTTCCCACCAGCATCTTGAAAGAACAAGAAGCCAAGACAGATTTCAGGACAGGAACACATTTTTCCATCTTGGAGGTTGTTGCAGCCAAAATGCAGCTTGGGAAACTCTGAAGCCAGCTGATAGAGTGAAACCCTAGTTTTTTGGTGCACAAATAATTTTTTTCAGACTGAGTCCAAACCCAAGTAACTCAGAGGAAAAGCAGTTTGGAAATAATTCAGCTGAAATCAGCCAGAAATTTTATTTTGCTTTTGCACAGATAAGCAAAGCCAGAAATCAGAGCTGCAGTGAATGAACCCATTCATGGTGAACCTTCTCATGGTGGAACCTCCCCTTCCAACCCTTCCTGCTGACCCTTCCCACCTCATGTTGTGCCTGGCTTGGTTTTCCCAAAAAACTGAGGATGATGTCGAAGGCGGGATCATGAATGACTCAGTTTGCACAGGAATGGCACTCCCAGATTGTCCCTCCACTCTTTTCCAGCCCAGCCTTGCCCTGCTACTGTGGGGTTTCCAAGCTCTCTGCATGTCTGGATCTCAAAGGAGGAGAAGCTGGAGAAGAGAAGCTGGGAAGGAGTCTGGAGAGGGCTGGGAACTACCCAGTTGGCAGTTGGGCAGTTGAAGGCTGGTCTGAAGTTCCTTAATATTTAAAAGGATCCAATCTTTGTGTCCCTTTTCCACTCTTTCCCCCTTTAACAGAACCAAGGTCTTGCCATGGGACACTCCATGGGGTCACCAAAACGCTGGAAAACTAAGAGAGCCCCCAGCTTGAGGAAGATCTCCTTTGGTTTTTTGTATTTGTTGGAGATGTTCAAACATCTGGATATCTGACTAGGATATCCTCTGGACCGACTGAGATCCTGCCAGATCTGGCACTTGGAGTGAGCCATGGACACCGTGGTCCTCAGCAGATGCTCGTTTCTGGTGCCTTGCACAGCTTGGGGACCAGCCCCTCACGTGCATCCCTTTTCCCTGTGCCAGGACAGCAAGTTTGCTTTTCCCTGGAGCCTCTTCAGCTGTGAGACACCAGAGAATGTGCCAGGAGGAGAAAATTCCTCTCTGACGTAAATGCAGGAACAGCCCTGGTTAGTGGTGTGTGTGCTCCCTGCCAGGCTGAGAGGGATTGGGGATTACTCAGAACAGCGTCTTTGTGTCCCTTTCACACACCAAAAAAAACCCCCTGAGCCCTTTCCACCAACTCCACAAATTTAATTTAGGAGCGTTGCACGTTCTCAGATAAGGGTTTGGTTCACTCAGGTTTACAGAGTTACATTTAATTGGAGAGCTCAGCAAAATCTGAGAGGTCTTCACAAAGACTTGGGCAGCCGGGACATTAATTGCATTATTTTCTTTATAGATAAATCTTATTTGGTGGAGCCACCATAATCAGATAAAGAATAGATAAGATCAAACCTTGCCTTTAAATTCCAGATCTCCTGGCTTGAGAAAATATGGAGCTCAGATTACGGTAAAACTTTTAATGGGCTTCAGAGATTTCTGCCCAAGCAGAATGGGAAAAAATGTAGATCCTTCAAGATCCTGGAAGGAGCAGATATCCTGCATTTGTGCAGTAGTCAGCAGTTTCAGATAAGGAACAGAGGATTTTCAGGTCTGATTGCTGATGTTTTCCACATAAAAGCTGTGCTCTCCTTCAGGAAAAGGACCCGAGTCTCTTCAGCCATCACGAAAGCCAGCCCTGACACCCGGCCTAATTCTCCTTGTCGGCTTTGATCCAAAACATTCTTCCGAGCAGGAGAAGCCTGGGGAAGGGAGAGGGGAAGGGACCAGGGGGAAGACTCAATAAGGGAGCCAAGAGGCTGCTCTGGAAAATCACGGCTGAAGTTACAGGAGGGGAATTAATCTTGAGAGGCCGCATGTAACAGTTCCATCCATCAGCATGACACCGGTACCATTATTAGAGGAGATGGAAAATTAAATTGCAAAATTATCTGTTCTGTTTCATTGACTTTTTTTTTTTGTCTTTCTTTCTTCCCCCTTTTCATTCCAGGCATCACTTATGGCAATACCACTGGCAGTTGGCAGCGGGTTATTAAAAGCACCTGGCCATGAAAGGAAATCAGATCCCAGGGCACATTCGGTAGCGCTGCCATTGCAGAGCTCCTGGTCCAAACGTGGCAGGAGAGGGGGACCCAGATGGGAGGAGCGAGGACGAGGGGCCCCGTGTGGGATGCCCTGATGTGCCAAGCTCCTGGGCATTGTTTCCCTCAGGACCTTGGCTGACTGCCAGACTCCAAGTCCTGCCCATCTCTAAACATGGGAGAGATGTTGGAGATAGGAAACCCTGGTGCTGACTAGAGGGCACCCGTGTTATTATTCTTCTCTTCTTCTCCCTGATGCTCCCTACCTCCATTTCTTATTTTTGGGGGTTTTGCTGTCCCTCTCCTCACATTTGCTCCCAAATTCCCCACTCCTTCATCTTCCACAACCTCTCCTCTGCAGCTTCCAAACCTAATTTAAGACCAGTGGGAATAAAATGATTTAAAACAAAAAATGACATAAAAAAAAAAGAAATTCGCATTGGAATATAATTTTAAACACGCCATCCCCATCCCAACAGCCTTTTCTTTGGCATTCCAAACACAGGGATACTCCATCCTGTGTCAAGGCCAGGTTGGATGGGGCTTGGAGCAACCTGGGATAGTGGAAGCTGTCCCTGCACACTGCAGGGGGTGGAATGAGATGAGCTTTAAGGTCCTTTCCAACACAAACCGTTCCATGATTCTATAATCCAAAAATCCTAGGAATCCAAGAGAAAAGGGATTGGCAGGGAACTGTTCCCAAAGTTCAACAGCCCAAGCCCTGTCCCTCTTCCAACTGATGTTCAAAGGGTAAATACGAAGAATAAAGCATGAAAGTGGTTAAAAAACCTCAAAAACAGAGTCTCTTGTAAATCAGAGGGAGAATTTATCGAGAAATGTCAGGAGTGGATCAAGACCTAATGAATGGAAGAGTTCTGGTTGGTTTTGAGTCCTAATTGGCCTTTATCTCATAATGAAAATAGGGAAAAAAGAGTGCAAAGAGGTGACCTGAGGATCTCTGTGTTGTGCTGGTGGAAAGATCAATCCATAAAAGGAGAAATGTAAATAAATTGTCCATCTTGGTAGGAACTGAACTCTGGGCTGCCACCAAAGAGAATTTCTTTTTTTTTTTTTCTGTATGTGTGCATTTACACTTATTAGTATTTTTATTCACATAATAGAATTTGTGGGCATTTGGGGGTGGTACCCTGACGAAGCTGCTTTATATAAAGACTGGATTACGCACAGCAGCAAGGTTTGTACCCAACAAACCTTCTCTCCCTTGTTTTTTCTCTGCCTGATTCCTGGCTTTTCCTGGCTCTCGCATTGCCGAGTAATTTGTAGGGGTCAAGACATAAACTGTAATTCCAGCACTGTATTTTATGCTGCTATTGTTTCCCTGACAGGGGAGACTTCTGTAAAATAACAACGATAAATAGAAATACCCAGTTCTCGAGAAGCTCTTTAATCAGAGATTCTCGAAGTGTTTTGCAAAGGGAAAAGGCACTGGAGTGGTCACTCAAATTGAGAAAACTTTTCATCAGATTTAGTCAGGGGTCTCTGCCTGATGGAAATTGTGTGGCTTTTGTGGGTGTCAAACTCACAGCTCCTGGGGGAGCCTGAGCATCCACCTCCATGAGATATTTTGATAACATAGTCCTGGCTTTAGTGTCAAAATATCTCATGGAGGTGGATGCTCAAATTCCCCAGGAGCTGAGGTGACCAGCAGCATCCCTCAAAGAGAAAAGAGCTCCCTCTCCATGACATGATTCAGAGATAGAGAGGAAGAACCCGGAATTTTAATTTTTTTTTACATTTTCGTGGCCTGTTTTTTCTCCCATCAAACTTGAAGCATCCAACAGATTTCTTTGCATTGGTTCTCTCAGAGTGACAGAGAAATTCTTGAATCCAAAGGGAGCAAAGTGACCCAGCAGAGCTCGCTGCTCCCTCTCAGGAACTGGGAGTGAAAATCCTTTTGGGATTGGGGTTTCCTGGCCTGGTTCTTTGCAAGTTTGACAGAACCCTCATGGGCTTCCTCTGGCAGAAAATGTCCTGCTGACCAAAATGGATGGATGGATGGATGGATGGGTGGAAAGATGGCCAAGTTCAAGGCAGGTTGAATTGAGCAACCTGGTCTAGTGGAAGGTGTCCCTGTCCACAGCAGAGATGATTGGAACAAGATGATTTTGAAGGTCCCTTCTGAGCCAAACCATTCCATGATTCTATGATTCTATGGATGGATGGATGGAGGGATGGATGGAGGCATGGATGGAGGGATGGAGGGATGGAGGGATGGAGGGATGGAGGGATGGAGGGATGGAGGGATGGAGGGATGGAGGGATGGAGGGATGGAGGGATGGAGGGATGGAGGGATGGAGGGATGGAGGGATGGAGGGATGGAGGGATGGAGGGATGGAGGGATGGAGGGATGGAGGGATGGAGGGATGGAGGGATGGAGGGATGGAGGGATGGAGGGATGGAGGGATGGAGGGATGGAGGGATGGAGGGATGGAGGGATGGAGGGATGGAGGGATGGAGGGATGGATGGATGGATGGATGACTGGGACTCACAGCTCTGCTTGCTAAGCTGGAAGGAAAGAGCAAAACTTAAGCAACAAAAACTCTGCCAAGAGAAAGTAATTCCCATTTTCTCATTTTTGTCCGGACCTGCACATAACCCCAACCCAGCAATGATGGCCTGGTGTTAAAAACCAAGAACAGGAGACACAATGAGAGGGTGGTGGTCAGTAGCTGCCTCTGGGGCTACTTATCTGTGTCTGCCTGGCCCCCTCAAGTGCCTCCATCTCCATAAAGAAGTCAGAAATGCCCCTCTGCCCTCACCCCAACCTCTGGCAATAAATCCAGGGAAGTGTAATGTAGAGCACGGCGAGGGCCTGTGCCAGAAGTGTCTCTGGAGCAGCACAGCCGGGCCGGCAGTACCAGGAGAACATAAATTTCAGCCTGCTCTGCCTTATACCATGAAGGCTGAGGGAGAGAAATGTAATACAAGCCTCTCCCAGGCCATTCCTGTGCCAAACAGCAGCCTCTCTATCATTTGGTGGTTTATTATAAACAGGCTCCCACTGCAGTTTTGAAGCAGAAATTTTTTATGAATAAACGTGGGGCTTTTTTTTTTCCTTCCTTCCCCCTGCAAAGCCATTGCTTGAAACCTTCACGTGTCAATGTGAGCGCCCCTGCAAACCTTGGATGTTTGACTTCTGGAGGGTTATTTTGGGGTTACTCCTGGAAATCCCGCTCTGAGATTGTCATCATTTGCCTTTCCCAGAGCTGTCTCTGCTGGGAATGTTCCTTTCAGGAATGATCAGCAGCAGTTTTTGTGTTCAGCCCCAGATTCCCTGTTTACTGCTTATGCAAAGGGGCTTTTTTCTGCTCTCAGTGTAAACACAGTTGATCACTTTATATCCTCTGTATATTGTTTCTTAATATGAATGAAGTGAGGCAGCCTCGCAGCCGTCATCCAGATCAGGGCCTAAAATAAACTTACAGCAACTTGGGGAGTGTTTGGCTTTGCAAACTGTGAAAACGGCTTCGGCTCTGTGATACGAACATGGGCATATTTTTAGCACTTAGCATTCGGTATTTTATAAAAAATTAGGGCAAGGATATCGCGAATTTGATCTGTTTACCTTGCTTTTGTTGGGTTTTTGGTTCTTTTTAAACAACTCTCACTGGACAAATGTTTTATCTGCTACTGCATAATCCAAGACAAACAAACCTGCTGGGAGTGCATTAAGAGAAGTAGGTCCTTGCATTCTAACGAGGTAAAGAGAAAGAAATATTTGACCTTTTTTGCCAAAAATATTATGGCTTACATTTGTTTTATATTTTCCTTTTATTAAATCACTCTTCTAAACCACTCCGAAGTCTCAGTTCATTCAGTGACAATTCGTTTATGGTGTTCCTGAAGTGGATTTAGATTGGAGTGATAAAATTACAGGCCAAAATTACAACCATCATGGAAAATACTGATTCATGTTTGGCTTTGCATACCACAACTGAAAGATTACCAGGCATTGCCAATAAGCAGGAGGAAGTCAAGATAATAATATATGCATTTATAGACATGAGCTGGATTCCAGGACAGGCCACAATAGATTTGTGGAAGGTGAACTGGAATATTTAACTGTGTCTCATTAATGGGGGAAAATCTGGCAGGTTGTGAAGAGGTAACTATAGTTCAGACACTGGATTTGTGGGATCCTTCCAGGAAAAATGCAGGTCTTGCAAACCCTCAAATTTAACAGCTTTCTGAATTGCAGTTCAGCTGATGACATCATGGAGTAATTCCCTCTTTTCTCTGTGTTTTCACAAAGAGCTCTGAGGTGGCCGGGGTGTTTTCTTGGGATGGATCTTGTTTTTCAGGGAAATACTTAAAAAATGTTTTGCTTTACATGATCATGTGGAAGTGCAGAGCCAAGAAAAGAAGGGAAAACCCCAAACCAGAATATTAATCCTCTACAGATACCCATGAGAACACAGTCCTAAAATCCTGAGCTTTCCAGTATCACAGAATCATTTAGGCTGGAAAAGACCTCCATGATCATCAAATTTTGGCCAATCACCACTCTGTCACCCAGCCCAGAGCACTGAGTGCCACATCCAGTCATTCCCTGAACATCTCCAGGGATGGGGACTCCACCACCTCCCTGGGCAGCCCCTTCCAACGCTTAACAATTTAGTCTTGGGTATTTTGGATGCTCACAGGTCATTGTCTGGGTCTGAAAATTCCTGAATTTTGTTTATTCAAAGTACATCCACAATGAAATTGAGCCCAGCTGAGCTCTTCAGTTTTCCAAAAGTTTCCAAATTTGTTGTAACAGAGGAATTATTACACGGAACTCAATGATCTTATGGGTCTTTTCCAACCTAAATGATTGTATGATTTCTAGGAATTAGCAGAGCCCTCGGGCAAAAGAAAAGGCAAACTATTTACTCAGGCCATGAGAAAGCTCTGGGGAAGAAATTCACATTTAATGGTCCCAGGTAAGTGTTCTTTGATGGATGCAGATAGCTCAGAGTCCGTGCAGCATCCAGCTAGCTCTGGGAAGGGGGTTTTATCTGATTATCCGTGTGAAATCATTGCTGCTGCCATCAGCACTGGCTAAAACCCGTTCTTTGAGAACTTCGAGGAGGGTTTTTCTTAAAAAAAAAAAAAAAATCAGTCCATGCTGTTGAGAAACTGCAAACATTAGTGGTCTGAAAGAGTGTCATTATTTCTGCTGTAAAAATGTAAAAACCGGGGTAGTTTGGCATCCCTGGCTGACATCTGCTCCTCATTGTCTTGTGCCAATGCAAACTCATCAAGTCAGAGAAGATGAAATATTCCCCTCTGCTCCCAAACCCACCTCTCCTCTGGCTTGCTCTGCAGCTGTCAGCAGCTCGGCCACCTTGGTTTCATTACTGAGCCGTTCCCCTCCGGGCAGCCACTTCTGCTGCTGACAGTTCTGCTCAGAGTCCTGCTGAGCCTCCTTAAGATGCAGTTTCCCCAGGGCTCTCCACGTCTCCTTCCTTTCCAGCAGAATTGTGTAGGACAAACCTCCAGAGAAATCCCCTGTCTTCATGTAAACCCATGTTGGAGAAGGTTTTAACTGGAGAGTTTGGACTCCTCTCCACTGGGGAGAAACGAAGAAATGTCAAACATAAAATATGCCCAGAAAGATGGATGGCATAGAAATGTAGCCATGAAACAAAGTCAGAGAGTCCAAAGTCTAAAGGAGAAGGAAAAAAAGCAAATATTGCAAATTAAAATTTGTTCAAACCTCTGAGATTTGACACAGCTCATTCTCTTAGTTTTGCTTGAGACAGTGGTTTTTTGCCAACTGAATTAACAGCCTTGAAGTGATCAAAAGGGGAAAAGGTTGGGAGGGAGGAGGGAGGTCCTCAGGAGATGCTGGAAGGTTGTGTAGAAGTCCTGAAGCAACAGGAGTTGCCAGGAGAAGAGTTTGGAGGAAGCAGGCGAGCTCAGGAAGTCGATTTGTGCTGAAGAGCCGGGCTGTGTTTTCAAATCCAAAATAAACTCGCTTCAAAACAAACCAAAGGCCCAGTGGATCCAGGCTTCTGGATACAGCATTTGAAAATGTTGGCCCCGAGCAATGCCTGAACGAATTGTAAATCCCTGGGATTGCACACACACAGAGCCGTGCTCACACTCACAGGGAGGCCCATAAAACCCGGCTTTATGGGAGCTGAGCCTGAGCTCAGGAGCTGAAGGAAGCCGGAGTCTCTCTGGGCCCATCTGCACGGCCCAGCCGGCTGCTGCCGCCGCACCAGCGAAATGCAGCTGCAGAACAGCTGTGCTGAGCCCAGCCTGGGGTATCTGCAGGGAATTTGGGATACCTGCTGGGGTGGGAGCTGCATCAGCCGTGCTGAAAACCCGTTAATCCAGGAGCTCTTCACTCCCGAGCCCTGCAGAGGTTTGCAAGTCCAGCACCTGAGCCCAGCCATTCTCCTGAGGAGCTCAGGGCTCTCAGTAGCTGGTGGCTCCTTCTCCCCATCAGAGAGGTGACCCAAACTCATCATGGCTGCATTTCTGGGGTCTGTTTTTATCAGCTCAGCCCTGAGTGCCCTTATTCACCCCGCCCTGGCCACAGCTGCTGCCCCTGGGAATGGACTCTGGGATGGTGCCCAGCTGCACAGGCATTGCTCCTTCCTCATCTGGGTTGGGCTCCTGGCTCTGCTTCCAGTCCAAGTCACAGATGAGTAACACCTTTGATTACTTCAATCCTTCACGTTTGTTATCTCTGCTGTTGGCACCTGGATTTAAACATGGCTCGGTCTGCTGAGCTTGGCTCTTGTTGCCTTGGTCAAGATCCTCCCGTGGGCTCTGTTTCCAGAGTGCTGGGAAAGCCGTGCTGGGCATGCCCAGCCCATGGAAATCTGTGCCCAAAAGGTGAGCCTAGCCTTGAGTGTGGGTTCATGCCACAGTTAAGGGCTCAGCAGGGCTTGTAGAGCTTCATTCAGGAGCTCTTTGGGATCATTGCCCCACAGAGTATTTATTTTGGAAGGAAGGAAGCATTGCTTGAGGCGCCTCTACCAGGCTCAATCCGACTTTTTCTGCATGCCCTGGCCACGTGTGCACACAGCAGCCTGGGGTAAGGAATGTGCAGCCACGGAGCTCTGAGATATATTTTAAGACCTGAGCTTTGGGGAGCCAAACTATTGAGCTCCTCTCTTGGCAGAGAGCTGTTTAATTTCAGATTTTTCACGGCTGCGAGCATTTATCCTGGTTTGGACTTTTCCATGTTCTTATTTCCATGCAGTCGGTACCATTTCTGGATTGCAGCTGAGAAGTGCAGTCTTCCCCCAAGATCTGCAAGCAAACCAGCAAAGTGCCTCTTACTCCAAACTGGAATACGTCCCAAACCTTTCACCACTCAGCGCAGGGTATCGACAGCTCCAAGTGTTTTCTCTAAACTGTTGATGTTGTTGGGATGGTTATGATATTTTCTCCTCAGTCTCGAACTGTCGTGCCTCATTTCTTTGTTTATACAAAACCTCACAGTGTCCTTTAGGAAAGCGTGGGCTGGAAAAAATGTCTCGTGCCTAAAGCAGTTTGTTGGGGGAAAGAAAAGCAAATGGAAGGCTCTGCAGTGGTGGACCTATGCAGTGTGATCTATCCCACACCAGTTTTTTGGGATGCAGGTGGAAGGATGGGCTCAGAGTCAGTGCTGGCTTAGCTGGGGCACAGCTCTCCTCCCCCTGCTAGTGCAGATGGAGAAGATCTCCAGCATCTGGAAGTTGCCTGCCCTGGTAGGGCTGATGACTGAAAATCCTGGAAGGCTTTGCAGCGACTCTAAATGTGTCCAGATCCAGGCTTCTGCCTGTGTGTGAAGGCTGATTCCATGGTCTGTGTTTGTTACCTCATGGAGTCTATACAGGAGGGCTGGACAGAGATCCCAAATGAAGCTCTCTCAGCTCCCAGCCCTCCTAAACCACCTCTGGAATTGTTTTCCAGGTCTGGAGTTGCAGGTTACTCCCTGATGTTGGGCAGACAAACCAAGTGCCTGGCTCCCTGGAGGGCTGAAAAAGTGCAGATGTGATGAGCAAGATGCTCACCTGAATCCATCCAGGAGAAGGTGGGAAAGGGGGAATTGTGCCTTGTAGATGCTCCCAGAGCAACCCTGGGAGTCACACCAGATCTAAACCCCTTTCCCAGGCTTTTGTGTGGCAGAGTTCGCCGATAACCCTGTAAGGGCTCTCATGTTTTCAGAGACTTTTGTGTGTCAAAGCCAGAACCGCTCTGGCTATTTCCTTTCTGCTCCACGATGGCCACCTCTGTGAGCTGGATTATCTCTGGAGGGGTTAAGTTCCCTGTGGGAGATGCTGATTTCATTACAACCCCGGGCTATAAACACTGCGTGCTGCGGCACTGACGAATCGCTGGGTGTTATTGGCAGATGGAAAAGCCTGCGTGGGCCAGGAGATCAATTCAGCCCCTCGCTCCCTGCCAGCAAGTGAGTTATCTCCAGCTCAAGTGATTTTTATTTCGCTCCTTAATCTCATTTGTAACTGCGATCCCCGATGACACACGTCTGAAATCTTGGCTTGCAGCACAACGTTGCTGAGATGGAGCTGGAAGGAGCTCCAAAATCCGTAAGCTGTTTTAAACATGGGCTTAAAATCATTCTTTGTTTTCTCCCCATTTGGACTTATTTGGACTAAGTGGGTGAATGAAAAGGGGAGATGTTACTTGGGGTTTAAAGGGGTTGGGGAAGGGGGGAACATGCCCTGTGCCTAAATGAGGAACCAGAATCCTGATGGGAACTGATTTCTTCTCCCAACTCTGTTGTTTTCCCAATTGCAACTGAGCGGATCACTTCTCATCTGTCGAAGATCTGCCCATGAGAGGTTGCAAGGGTGATAAAGAGAATTATTTTAGCTAAAAACTGTTAAAACTCTCGTTCTAAACTCTTGGCACCAAAATACTCTACCATAGCTTGAGGGGATTGCATGGGGAGGAAGGATTCTGTGGAGCCTGGGCTTCCCTTAGCTTCATGCAAGGATTAATTATAGAAGTTTATATCTAATTCTGCATGGGTAAATGGATGTTGAAAGTGCTACTTCCATCTTCAAAGATGTCTAAGTAATGCTTTGATCCCAGAGGGAGCTACGAACACAGATCTAGTCTGGATCAAATGTGATTTCACCTCACCTGCAGCTCTGGGGTTGTCTTTGCTCAGGTGCAATTTTATTAATATCAGAGGAGTGCTTCTGTGTCAGTTCAGGGGGTTTTGGTCTGGAGATGCTGCTGTTGGACACCAAGGCTAAATGACAGCCGTGGAATCATCAGAGAATCCCAGAATGGGATTGGAAGGATAATTAAGATAATCCAGTTCTAACCCCCTGCCATGGACAGGGACATCTTCTACCAGCCCAGGTTGCTCCAAACCCCATCCAACCTGGCCTTGGACACTTCCAGGGATGCACCCATGGGTGCATCCCAGACAGGACAGAGTGTGCAGCCCTGTGGGGGATCTGCTCTGAGATCTGCTGGGAATGGTGTGCAGAGAGGATCCTGCCTTGCCATGAGGAAGAGGGGCTGGGGGCAGGATTGTAATTTCCTGGGAAATCCCTCCCAGCCTTTCTCTGAATTCGTGTCCAGATAGGGCTGGGAGATAACTTCCTGCGCCATCCAACTGCTAGGATTTCCTCAGAGCATGAGAAACAGCCTCTGTATCCCTCTGACCTTGCTCTAAATTTGTTTCCTTTTAAGCTGCTATTTAAAGGGAGGGGGTGCAAGAGCAAGAAGGAAAGTTTGATTTCTTTAATGTTCATGGAAGCAGGCGATTGATAACACTTGCAAGGGCCAGGCAGGGAGCCAGAGGGATCCTGCTTCAGGCAGCTCTGCCAGCAAAGCTCAGCCTTGCTGGCTGGGGATGCAAAGCTCTGCTTGTTTACGACTCCAGGCCACCCTTCGAGATGCTTTTGCCAATCCCTCCAGACTGGAGGGGGTGTTGTGCACTGAGCTGGATGATCTGAACAAATGCTCACCAGGGACGTGGCAGGGCCATCAGCTTCAGGGTCCTTTCCAAAGGCTGCAGGCAGATGCCTTCCCTGCTGGGAGGCACGAGATTAACTCCTTCCACTGTGGCTGCTGCTCTCATGACAGCTCTGGCTTCAGGCAAAGCACAGGGGTTTGGCTTTTTTGTTTTTAAGGAAAGAGGAGAAATGCACGGAAAAAAAATATCGGTGTTGCATTTTTATTTGTGAGTAGAAAATAGTTCTTATCACGGCTCTGGGAAACTATTGTTCTGATTTTTATAAATATGCCTGTATTCCCCTTGACTTTTTTCCTCTCCCTTCCCACTTGCTATCTCCTCTGCTGTGTGCCCTTGGCTGCTTCCCAGACACTTCTCGATGCAAAAGGAGATAAGCTCTCACAAGTTATAAACCTCAGAGGTGCTGCACATTTCACACTCCCCTAAATCAAATCTTAGCCTGGATACTCCCACACGTTCAGAGTAAAGCCCCATGATTCCCACTGGGACACAACTGATCCCAGCCACCTTCTCTCCTGAGTGGAGATTTGTGGATGAACATGGAGTTGGGAATCTCATGTTCCCTGCCAGTGAACAAAGCCTGGGTAACCTTCCTGACATCTGCTCTTGGCCAGGCGCCCTTTCCAACAGCCTTCATTGTGCTGGGCAAGGCCTGGAGGTCAGAGGGGAACAGGGATCAAGAGCCCCCAGCAATAACAAGATTTTCAACAGTGATAAGAATTTTGGGGGGAGCAGGTAGATTTTCAGTGGTTTGGAAAGTGAAAACCCCAATGCCTTTATGGGGTTTTGAAGGCACCTCTTCTGTAATGCTGTGGACCAGTGATAGGGGAGGGGGGAGAAAATCCAAGGGCATTTGAAGAACAGGAGGGAAAAATCCCTGGCCACGCTGTTTTCAAGCATTGGCCCCAAGGATTCGATTTTACTCTTCCGGTGACTCACAGCGTGACATTGGCTCTGCTCTCCTTCCTTGGAAAGGAAGTAAGGAAGGCTAGCAATCCATCTTCGATATATTCTAACATCACATATCGTGTTCCCTTTCGCAAAGTGGAAGAGTTGCTCGGGCTGGAAGGTGCTGTGCACAAGCCAGGCAGATTCAGGGGGTGTAAATCTCTGTGATGGGATGAAGTTTCCAAGAATCCCTCAATTCTTACGGATCTGTGATTCCCGTTGCTGTCCACCAGCGCACTGCAAGGCTTGATCCGGTCACTCTTTTATGAACTGAGGGAAGATGGGAAGCACCTCCAGGGCAGCTTTGGGGGACTTTGCAGGCAGTGGAAGCATTTGGGCTCCTGGAAAATCTCGTGCTCTCTTTGCAGCGTTTGGAGAGTTCCAGGACCGGGGGAAGGAGGCAGCAGCAGGCGGGGATGGGGTGGGAGGGATGGGCAAGGGGTGTTTGATCCCTTCCCGTGCAAATCCAGTTGCGAAGAGGAGGGAATGAGCAGAGAGGAGAGGGAGAGAGGAGCAGGAGGAGGAGGAGGAGGAGGAGGGCACAGCCGAGCTCCCCGGGGCTGTCACCCTTCGGTGCCTGCTCTGTGTTAAGGGAGGCGAGGAGCGCTCCCGCCGCTGCTCCGCTCTCCCGCAGGGCTCTGCCTTGCCTTAAAAGAGGCACAAATCTAAATCCCTGCGGAACTTCAAAGTAACTCAGGGAAGATTAGGCTCTCCCCGAGCCAGGCAGCAGATGAGCGAGAGGGAGGAGGGATTTTGAGGTTCAAATGCTGCTGAGGACCCTTAAGCTCGCTCTCTCTGGGGAGCAGCAGAGGCTTGACCCCTCTGCTTTGGAGATGCTCGCAGCAGATCAGGACCTTGTTATGCCCTGTTTCTATTTCCCAAGCTGCTGGCTCTTATTTCCTTTCGAGCTGCTCCCTGCTCCTCTTCATTAGCAGCTCTCAGCAGTGCAAAGGAATCGTACTCAGAAGTATGAGTTCATCTCCTAAAACTTTGTACTGGTGCCAGCGGGTCAGTCACTTTGCAAAAAGAAACTTCCCTTGGAGAAACTCTATCCCTTTGGAGAAAAGGCCAACAAGCCAGAAAAACAAACTCTCAAAAACACTGCCTTCAAAATCACTCCTTAACTTGAATCTTTTTGTGGTATCATCCAGTGGGATGGGTGTTGGGAAAAGCAGAGTGTCCTGTGCTCTGGCAGCTCTGCCGGTGACCCACAAACCTGCTTCTGGTGGGTGACTGAACCTGGCCACCCCTACAAAGGATGGGTAGAGGTTTCTGGGAGCGGTAAATCAAAATTTTGCACAGTTCCTGCCCTGTTACAGAAGCACAAGTGCTGTGTAAGTTATCCATCTATGTCTCAGCTCCTCTTGGCTTTGGGCTGAGGGCTGGCTGGAGAGGTTGGTTCTACCACAGGATTGTTACCACCAGAAAGGGTTGTATGGAATTCTGGCCACTGCTCTTCTTTCCAGGAGCAGGATACTCCAGGATACGTCAGGCTATGGAAGTGGCACCAGCTCCACCTGACACTGAGCACATCCCTGCCTCACAGCAATTCCAGGTGGAGCTTTCAAGGCTTCCCTTTGATCATGCTGTGGTGATGTTCAGAGCCAGAGCCTTTTTGGGAGGAGTTGTGTTGTCAGCTTGCTTCTCTTGCAGTCACTGAACCCTCTGAGGAGCATCACGGCCTGGCTAACACTAGCTTGAAAATGTTATCCAGCTCTTCCATGCCTCAAACCACCCAGACCCCAATCCCAGTTTCTTCTACTGTGTGCCCCTTTATTTTCTCACAAAGTCCTCTTTCTGCTGGAAAAGATTTTTCCCACTGAGCAGCAGTGAAGGCAGCTGAAATGTGTTATTCCTGTAGTGAAATAATGTTTTCCTAATCTCAACATCTTTTTTTAAAGCATGTCCACATGTAGTGCACTTCCAGAGCAATTCAAGTTCCAGGCACAGCTGCAGAGAGCACTGAGAAAGGTTTAACTCCGTGATCTTGGAGGTCTTTTCCAACCTTAATGATTCTGTAACTGCTGGCACACTCCAGTTCTGCTCCTCTCTGTGCTGGACACCATAAGAAACTAAACCAACTCGCTCGTCCTGGTGCTTGAGTGGTTTTTATTTGTGTTTTTTGGTTACTTCCTTCTTGCTTTCCTGAACATAAGCCGAGGTGGGAAGAAGGAGGGACAAAATTGAAAGGAAATGTCATTAGAATGGCAGCACTTTCACTTGGGTTGATCACTCTGGCTGCATCAGAAATCCCTGGCTCGGAAGTGTAGAAGATCCAGAGCAGCTGCAGGTCATGGGGCTCAGACAGGGAGATGTCCCTTGGATGAGGATTTGGGCAAAAGTGGAAAGGCACTTTCTGCTTTTAAGGCTGGTGACTTTCAGCCAAGTCTCCTTTGAGTTTCCCCCTCAATCCTTTCTCTCCTCCAAACACACTGGTGTGAGTCACACCAACAGAATTGTTCTGGATTGAGATTCTTGTGGGCAACAAGGAGGGGACTCCTGATTTTGGGCTTGGGACCAGAGCCAGTAGCCAAGGTGGAAATCCAGACTTCAGGAGTTCAGTCGATCATTGTCTACATCCCTGCTGATGCTCTTTCCTTGTTTTCCATGCTTCTTCTGGTGGGATATCCATAGGGACAATTGTCTATGGAATCAGAAATGGTCCCCAATTTTCATCCCTAATAAAATCTGGCCACTGCCATGGCAGAGGGCTGGGACATGAGGGCTGCTGTAATTATTAGATGGTCACTCTTCTAATGACAGATTCAATTAAGCACCAACAGATTTGTCTGACATATTCCCAGTAAGAAATATCTCCTTTGGCTTCTTCAGCTGCTTCGGAACTGCAGAATCACCCTGATGCCACTGCCAGCTGCCCTGGGCTCTGCATAAAGGATGATAAATCCCAACAGATCCAGCCTCAAGCTGTGAAAATGAGTCCTTTACTGTGCTCAATACGTTAAACAATCCAGTGGTTTTTTTTCCAGATAACTACTCTAGATCAGCCTTATCTACTCACTTGTGAATTGTAGCCTGTAAGGCAGCCATAAAAAACAACAGGGAACACGGATTTGATCCAACACGTCCATTTATTTTTCCCCACAGGCAGAGATGAAGATGCAGCAATCTGGGAAGTGCACAGCACATGCTGCTGTTTTGAGCCCAAGTAGACTTTTAGTGTCAGCTCTTATCCCCTGCTCTCTTTAGGCTCTGAGGCCGATGCTGTACATCACAGTCACGCTCGAATCCATAAGGTACCACCTAATTTGTCAGCTGCCACAAAGCATTTTTGCTGTCAGCCAGCACAAGGTCCATATTCAAGCCATGATCAAACCTCAGACAGAGCGTGAGCAACAGCTCCAGTGAATATTCCTGTCAGAACATGGATTAGAATCTTCTCTAAAGCACCTCCTGCCAAGGGTCTGATGTCATCTGTCTTCTCAGGGCAGGGAAATGGTGTGAATTCAATTTTTGTGATGAACAAATCCCTTTCTGTGAGCGCACTCAGGCTTGAGACCAAGAATTCAACTGATTCCTTTTTTCCCTTCTCCCCTTCCCCCATCCCCACCCTGATGAGGTCGATGCTGGCCTTTTCTGGGGCTGTAGAGCACAGGAGGAGAGGTTAGTTTATGTCATGACAGCCTCTCCATGGACAAAGCTCCTTGGAACAGCAAGGACTGAGCTCAAGATTGAAATCGGGAATTTTGAACGTCGAAAGTTAAGAACAACTGGAGGATATGGTGGATCTTATTGCTCTCATCCAGTAGTGGACATAGGCACCCAGTTTGGATTGAGACCAAGAATTGAGGGCAAATAATCCTGGTCAGCTTAGGCTGCACCTCAGGGTTTTCCCTAAAACGACCTGGCAGGAGCGTAGGTGTTGTTTTCCATGGAAGTTCATACCAGTGCCTCCAGCCCTACTGAACCTCTGTCTCAGGACCTGCATTGACACCTGAAACCACAGGGAAAAACCTTCAATCCCAACCAAAGTTCATTGCTTGGCCTCATGGGCTCAGAGTTATGGGCCGAGTTGAAGACAGAATTGAAGATTTAGTTTAGATCACATCCAGCTCTTCGTACCGTGGAGTGGAAGGCGAAAAGTGCAGGTTGGTTATGACCTCCCTGAGATCCCATTGCCAGGCACCAAAGCAGATTTCTCTGCATCCCCACATCTTCACACCCCCCTGAAAGATTTTCCCAGGAGCTTGGGCATGACTTTCCCATAAAACTCCTCAGCTCCATGGGTTTTATTCCTCTTTGGGAACAAAAAAA
Organism: Falcunculus frontatus; assembly: GCA_013398115.1. Lineage (NCBI taxonomy): Eukaryota > Metazoa > Chordata > Aves > Passeriformes > Falcunculus > Falcunculus frontatus. The sequence continues at coordinate 54,262 of VZRV01003976.1, read as the reverse complement.
AGTGTTGATTCAATGCATGTTGCTTTGATATTGTTTGTCACCTTTTATCCCCCTCATATTTTACTCTCTTGAATTTTTGGGTGTGAATTAGGCAGAATTTCCAGCTGACAGACTTCTCCTGAGCTTTCTTGGGAACACAGCTCATGTTGTCCCATCCAAGATGGTTTAAAGCCTGTGGCTGCAGCTCTGTTGGAGCATGAGCTCACGTAAGGATCTCCCCAGCTCCTTGGAGGAGATTTGCAGCTAATTTGTGTTTCTGCACTGAACTCTCCTGATTTATGCCCATCCTGGACATGAACTGCAGCCTCCCTGAGCATCAGGAGATGCCCAGAGTTGATGGTGCTTCCAAGGAAAACCCGGCTCCCAGCAGCACAACCTCAGGCACAGCCTCCCCCAGAGCTCAGAGCTGTAATCCCCAGCTCAGAGTGGGGTTTGAAGACAACTCTTGAGGATGGATTTAAAATCTCTTCTCAAGGGCTGTTGCCAAATATTAAGAATCAATTTTCAGTGTTTGGTCCCATCTCCTCACTGAAAAGGTTTAACAGGAGTGGAATTATTGCTGAAATCTCGGTGAGAGCTGCTGAAACACAACCAAAAGAACCTTTTATAAAATAATCCCCTTGTCTTCGTTCTGTCACTGCTACCAAGCTGAATAATGGCAGGAATTTAGGCCTTGATTCAGCAAAGCACTTAAATGAGTGCTCACATTTTAGTGAGCACACTTGCCATGGGCAGAGTCTGTTCCAATGTGGCCTTTCCAAAGGATTATTAGGTATTTTTTTTAGGATATACCTTTCAAAAGAAACTCCTCCTCCTCCTCCCACAGTGTATAGCCATCAATCTGTGCCTTCTGCAACAGAGCAAGGTCCAGAAACCCAATGTAAGAAAAGATAAGTGGATTTTGGGAAAGCCATTACTGAAAATAGATTATTTTTTTAATAGGAAACTGAGGATTTTGCTCTATAGACTGAAATTTGAGAGGTGGTTTGACACAATAACCAAGATATTGCAGGGAATTGAAAGCATCTTTGCCAAACTTTCAGCTTGGATAATGTTAATCTAGAAATGGATAAAATGAGTTAAATCAGAGTAGAGGGACAGAAATAGAAATAAGGAAAAAGAGGCAGTGCCTAAATGAAATATTTTATTTCTTGACTGCCCAACCCATGACTCTCCAAACTCTCATCACAAGTGGTGGCTGCTCCAGTGTGAGGTCTGAGGAAGCAGCTCACAAGAAACTGCAGAGTAACTGGGGATGAAGCAATGTTATTTGTCATAATAATTACTAATCCCTTAAGAAAGCAGAACAATGTTTGGGTTGGATGTATGGAAAGATTAAAATTTCAGCCCTCACTTGAGTTTAATTCATTTGATTCCAAGTTGTTCGTGTTTAGAAGCCCAGAGGACACCCAAAACTTGTCCTTTAGCAGACCCTTCCTCAGCTGAACACCCGCCCAACCCTTGGAGGGAATGCCCTCATCGGAAACAGATAATCCTTCCCCAAACAAACCCTTCCTTTCCTTCTTTTCCTCCCTTTCCCTGCCTGGCTCTGTGGTATCCTGCCCTATTGTGTTACATTATCATATCAAGTCGTGGCATGGCACAAAGCAGCTTAATGTGGCGAAGGAATGCAGCTCTCTCGGCAGTAATCCCTGTCAGCTTTGCTTCCCAGAGCCCCTTCCATGGATTTTGGGAGAGGCGTGATCCATCAAAGCTTCTCATTTTCATATCTACCTGGTGTCGTGTTACCCAACCCAGCCGAAAAACCCCGTGTGTGCCATATCAAAGAGCAGCCCTGATGCCCAGAAGTGTTTTTGTTGGATCATCAATGCCTGCCTGCAGCCAGAGGAACGGCTTATCCACAGTTTTCCCGTTCCAGAGATCTGAAATGTGTCAGAGAGCTGCAGTGCCTCAATCCTCGTCCTGTCCCCGTTGTGTCTGACAGTGGAAGCGGGATCCTTCATGAAAACCTGGATGGTTTGCAAAGCTTTACCCACATCAGCAGAGGGATTTCAATCCCTATAAAGAGGAGGGAAAGAAGCACCCATGAGGTTTTTTCCTTCAGACCAGTTTCTCCCATAAACATTTCTTTTCTACTTTAATTGCACAGGAATTCCAGTGACATCTTTACTTCCCAGTAAAGTGCATGGTGAGGAATTCCTTATGTAATTTCCCTGCCTGCGTTGCATAAAAATTCGTCCTGCCAAGAAAGTGAGTGCATTTTGCACGCATTTAGATCGGTTTATATGGCTTTTATTTCCCTCGCTGGACCTGTTATCGCATTTCATCCTCAAAAGTGGTTGGACTTCTCCTTATTTCTCCCCTTGGTGGTAGGGACGGTAACAGGAGAAGAGTACATTCTATTCTGGGTTATTTTTAGGTCTAAAATCAGAACATTTGAAGTCCTACCCCAAGTGGATTAAACAGTTCAGACTAAAGCAGGTCCCATTTCTGTGTTGTTTGTACAGCATCAGGGTCCTGGCAGATAACTACAAGCATCGTGTTAATGCAGATGGTGACAAAAGGGGCTTGTTCTGCCCACTTTTGAACATCTCAGAGCTTTGCCAAAATCTCCATTTCGAAGAAAACGGGGATATCAGATTTAAAACTTCCAGAGGGAGAAAGCTGGGGCTGAAGGAGGTAAATTAAGGTCAGCTTAGAGAAGGAAGAAAGCCACAAGCTGTTGAGCTGTGTGTGAATATCCAGTCCGAGATTCCTGTCCAGATAACGATCCTGCCCTGGGAAGAGACCTCTCTGAATTAATCCTACAGGATGCTCGGAATTATTCCCAAGCAATGCTTCATCCCGGAGTGGATCTGTGGATGAAGCATTCAACCTGTGCTGTCGGAAGAGCAGGAGGTGCTTTCCAGGTGCAGGAAGACTCTCATCTGTCTTTGGTTTTAAATTCAATTTTTCAGCTGTCTGGAACCATGGATTCACCCACATAAATTCCTCAAGGTACTGCTTCAGGATGGGTTCTGGAGAGCCATTCCAGTCCTTCCAGTGGGAAATTGATAAAAGTCTCCCTCTTCGGCTCTGTTTGTCCCCAGGATAAGTGAGTTCACCGAGCCAGAATGGTGATGGGGACTGGAGGAGAATGGGGTTTGGAAAGGAGTGAGCTCAGATCCCACCTGCTGCACAGCCAGATGGGATTTCCACATTGCTGGAGCCAGGCTCAGAGAAAGCCACCTGCAGAAAACCAGGATCTGCTGCTCCCGGGCCCCAGTTCAACAGGGAAACTCCAAGAGAATTTCTCTGGTAGCTTTACGGACATTTTTTGGCAACCCCATGACATCAAACACCGGATTTATTTTTTTTTCCCCTGGAATAATTCCCCCTGGAATAACGTCAGCCCAAGTCTTTCAAGCCTTCAAGACAATTTAGGTTGCAGTTGCCCACAGAGCAACAAACACTCAACGCTCTCCTTCCTGCAGCAGCTTTCCCTGGACAGGGAGCAGGGTGAGCCCAATCCCACGCACGTGGGAACGTGTGCAGGGGACAGAGGTGTGCAGGACTTGGGTGCTGAGGTCCAACAGCTGAAGTCATGCCTGTGGTATCACAAATATGAGAGCCCAAAAGTGTTTCAAGGGTTTCCAAGTCAAACACTCGAGCACATTTCGTAGCCTTTGAAATCCATCTGGCCAAAAGCTCCTGACAGTGTGATCTATGAGGCTGTGGAATAGTTTCCCCAGGGAAGTGTTGGAAGGGCTATCATTTGAGTCATTTAGTGCTGAGGGGAATATACCACGAGGAACAATCCCTCATTAGCTGGACTAATGGATCTTTCTGCTTCAAACTCTGGTGTTCCTACAAAAAAAAAGATGCCTTGACTTCTCCTTGTTCTTCCATATGCTCAAATTGGCAGGGATGTGGGGCCGTTGGCTACACTTTGTAGCTTTTGTTTATAAGGCACATAAATTTATCAGAGGAGGGGGGTTTCATGTGTCAGGAGAAGTGTGGAGTGTCAAGAGCAATCTGAAGGAGAGAGTCCTGGGGATAAATGAAAGGCACATCCGTTATTTGCTAAAAAGCAGGGAGACGTGTGGGTCATTCCCGAGGAGCTCTGAGCAAATTTCAGGGAATGAAGATGCGGAATCTGAGTGGAACTGAACACTGAGTTCACCAGCCACCCATGGATAGCAGCTGTCTGGGCTTGGCTGGTGGATTTCTGGGACATCTCACCCTCTGTTCAGATTTTTCCTGTAACACAATTTCCGATAACACAATTTGAACCTGTCCTTTTCTTCATGTGTTGTTTCAGATCAGTCATTTTTATGCTCTGGATGTGGAAGGATCCCAGGTCCGGTCCTCTGGGAACATCAGCACTATGGCTTTGAGGATCAGGCACCTGCTTTTTGGATGACAACAGCTTCTTGCTCCCGTGGTCTTCCTGTGTAACCTTGGGAATGCCACTTGGATCTTTGGGATCACTTACTGTGAGGTGTAATTTAACAGTCCCAGCAGGCTGGATCATCACCAGCTTTGCCTTATCTATGGAGAACATGGAGACATCATCCCAAACTTTATTACTAAGACCTAGGATGGGTATTATGGCCTTTCTCCTATGGAATGCATAAGTTTTCCAAGATCTGGTCAGTCCAGAGATCCCCAACTCACCCACCCTTGACTTTATCATAGGTGCCTCAGTGGCAGTGTGGCCTTTCAGAGGAGAGGAGGTGACACTGACATCACACCAGGATTTGAAGTGGATATTTTTTGACTATTTTTTTGCTTCCCAAAGTCTTGAATATTTTCCAGCAATGATGATTTTCCCTTCTGTGCTTCTTTTTTTAACAGTAGATTTTCCAAGTGGACAATCCCAAAGGTGGCCGGCTTCACGGGCGGGAAAAAGAAAAGAGTCATAGAGATATTTTAAATGCGACGTGAATTTTATGCCAAAAAGTGTCTTTTCCATATTTATAAGCCCCTGTCATCCCCTCTCCCTCCGCCTCCTCCTGCTTAAAAGGAAACTCCATTACAAAGGCAGGAAAGAACATCAAACAAACCTCGCTTGGCAGCCATGTCTATATGTGAAATTACTGTCAGAGTACAAAGGAAGACTCAAGATTTAGAAGGTAACATGTGACAAGAGAATGCCGTCCTTCTCAATGTCTCTACCTTTTGTTGGTGAGAACTGGGAAGGGGTTGGTGCTGGTGCTTTTTTGTTTTGAGAAGGACCGTGCCAATTATAGAAAGACACAAATCACCGCGAAAGCCCCGCGGGCTGGGGGCGATTTGGCTCGCTGGGAGCCCCTGATCCCAGCAGTGACTCCGGCCAGGGTTGTGTAGGCGCGTGCTCACCCTCAGCTCCATCCTTCAGGGCCACCCGAGGAGCAGCCGTGGTGTTTGATCCCACAAAGCTTTGATGGAGCCACTTTGGAGCTGCTGGGGGCTCTGGATGCCCTCAGCTCGGCTTGGTAGAAGGCAGGATGTGTTTGGTTGAAGTGACCATGTGTGCTTTCCGTGCAGCCTTCAGCAAACGGCTTTTGGCAAATATGTTTTGTTTCACTAAGGGAGCAAATTAAGGGCTGTAGTTATTCCTGCTCTGGAATGGAAGTTATTCCTGCTCTGTGACTGGAAATTAACTAATGGGTCAACGTAGCCGCGGTCTTGACGTAGATCTTTGTCTCATCTTTCTCTTCATCTGGGAGAGTGTCTTTATTAGCTCTATTCTTATCCATGCTCTTGCAATCCTGCTTTTTATGCCAAAACAATACTCATTTTCCACGTTTCTCAAGTGCTGCAGGAGAGCAGGACACAGAAAGCAGAGGAGCAGCACAAGCTGCAGGTCCCCAGCCCTGACACATGGGACAGGAGACATCAAAGCTGCTGCCCTCACCAGCCTTGGCTGCTTGGGCTCTGCCCACAAATTCAGATATTCAGGTGAGAATTGAATATTCAGGTGAGAATTGAATATTCAGGTGTAGTGACAGGGTTTGTAACTAAAAAAACACCAGATCGTGGATTTGGCCGCCTTGTTTGGGTGTCACCCCATGGATTGGAGCTCTGTTTCTCCTCTACCCCAGAGTCTCAAATGAAGGTTAAGCTGAGAACAATTCCCAGGCCCAACCCTAAAGTTGTTTTCCACTTCAGCATTTATAAAATACTTGTATCTTTATTCTGCTTCTTGCCCTGCGTGGTACCATGGTCTGTCCCCTCCTGGTCCCCTGTGCCAGGACTTCTGCAGGAGAACCTGGTTCATACTTGGTGTGGCTTGTTAAGGTGAGAATCTCTCCCCTTTGCTCTTTGAAGGAGCTTTTTTTTTTTTCTAAAAGCAAGGCTTAAAGCAAGAGACACTTTTAATCCCTCTTAGTTTTGAGGGCTATTGAACTTACCTGCTGTAATTCAAACATGAATTAAACTTTTCAAAGAATGGGAGCTTTCTTTTTTTGGCTGTTGTTGAAGTCTGGGTGCTACAAGGTCTTTCCTCCTTTAATTTAGGGGTGGAGGCATTGTTTACTTGGGTTTTTTTTTTTTAATACAGAGTTGATCACAAGCTGCAAGTGACATTTATTGACCTCAGGCCAGGCATTCAGAAGCACCACACCGACTGTGTCTCACATCTTTGGGAAGAATCATTCCCCTTCCTCCTCCTTTGAGACCAATAAAATTGAGCTTTTTTCATTTTCCCTCATAGAAAAAAAAAAAACCCTTTAAAAAACCGTGTAGGGAGGCACATCTGCAAACCTGGTTTGCAGCCCCTTTTCAGTGTCATCTGAAGTTTTTTTGAATGAGGTGCAAAAAGTGGCTGAGAGCAGGGGGAAGGGAGAAAAACTCAGTTCTGTGCACACACACACACACACACAAGATGGAGACACTGGTTAGCAACATAAACAAAAGGTGGGTGGTAACCCCCGAGCTTTTTTTTTTTGACAGCCAGTGGTGGCAGTGATGAATTTGTGAAGTTATCTAATTTTCCACTGTTTTAATTAGAGGCCTGGGCTATGAGACCTAACAGCTGGGTTCTTTGTACTGCTTTCTGTTGCCTGACAGAGAAAAATTTCTCCTGTATCTTCAGCCAAGCTTTCAGTCTGACCTGAGCAAATGAAACTTCTGGGACTCATAAACTGTGGTTTCTGGGCAGATTGCTTTTTGAACTGCTCCTTAGCCCTCCTAACATGCGAACAACACAAAGGCTTGCAAAGTGAACTCCCTTTGTACTCCAAAGCTAATGGAGATGCTCATTAAAGAGGTAGGAGGAGAGAGGGAGAGGAGGGAGGGACCCTCCCTGGCATATTAGAGGACTTATCAAGTGTAAAGTTTCTCCTGATCGGCCACAGCGGAGTTGGGGCCAGTTGGGAAGTTGTAAAGCTCAAGCCCTTGGAAGACAATGGCTTTGGTTGCAGACCACGACCAGTTGAGCAACTTAATTTATGACTCGGTTCCTGCCAAGTGATTTTTAAAGCTTTACATTAGACTGGATGTGCATCACAGTTCATCACCCCTCTGCTTCTCGAAGGCATGCACTGTAACCACTTTCTTTCACTGTAATCCAGAAGGAAAAAAAATGTCAGAGGAATTTTTAGACCTGAATTCAGCTCAGTCTAAAGTCTTTGCTTAAATCCCATCGGAGTCAAAGGAATTAAGCAAGGCTTTGACTTAAAGCATATACTTAATTGCTTTGCTGAATCAGAGCCCATATTCTGATTTTCTTCCTCAGGAGCTCTTCAGAGTCAGAAATGTGTTTTCATCCTCCAAAGGCCATCGCTCCCTCTTTCCCCACCTGCTCAGCTGTGGCAGATTTCCTTGGGGCTGTTTTGCTGCAGGAGTCAAAGACTCGGTGATGACAAGGCCACTCAAGCCAACGCAATTTCAATAAACCAGAAAGTCATTTGATTTGCAAGGAACTCACTGAAAACAGTTTTTCTGTGAAGGCAGCTGAGTAATGACCCATCACTCAAGCAGTTGTGAAAGGAGAGCCCTTTAAACTCAGGGGTGAAGAATGGTGCCTTTAATAGCCACGACTGCAGGCCTGGCTTGGACAAAAATTTAAGGCATGTCCAAGTGCTGCAGCAGATGGATTGTGCAGCACAGGGAGGGATTTCAGGCTTCCCATCCTCCACACCAGGGGTAGGACCACGGTCTGCTGCAGCGCTGCATCCCCACCAACTCCAGGCGCAAGGGAAGGGGGCTGAGGGGGCAGCTCTTGCTTGGATCCATGGCCAGAGAGCAGCAAAGCAACCACCCAAATAAACTTGGAAGCCGGGAGAGATTGTCCTTCTTGGATGGAGTAGTGTCTGGACCTCACCCATCCATCCTCCTTCACCCTTGAGACAGCTAACCAAAAATGGCAGTGAACTTGGTCAAAGACTGTGGTGGAGCACGGTTTTGGCCAGAAATATCAGTTCAAAATTCCTACCAAAGCCCAACTAATTCCAATAAAAACCTTTGTTCCATTCTGATAGGAGGTGGGTCTTCGTGGCAACATGGTCATGCTCCAATCTGATGTCCTCCCAGTGGTTTTATCCATAAGTTTGGATCTGGTTATATTGGATGAATCCATCACTACAGAAGGGAATTCAGGGCCTGCAGAGTGTGAGGAGCGAGAAGGGAGACCACGGGGCTCCTCTGTTGTGTTAAAGCTCCATCTCCCTGATGGGCAGCGACAACTCCTTGCACACCCTGACTGTTGCTTTCGCTTCCATGTAAGAAAAGAGGATGGGAGAAATCCTCTTGTGGCCTTCCCCATTTATCCTTGGGTGGATTCTCCCATGGAAAAGTGGAAATTTCATCTCCGTCCACTTCAGAAAGGTCACAACTCCTTCTTTTGTGGACTCTGGCTCTGCTGGGCAGAATTTCTTTTATTTTGCCCTTGTGACTCTGGATTTGTCCCTCATGTGTTGGGTGTGGTCTGGGCACAGCTGTGCCCGTGTGGGAGAAAGCAGGAATTGTTCCTGTCCTGAGGCTAATTAACGGGACAGTGCTGAGTGCATTTTAATGGAGGCCACTCTGCCGCCCCGTGTGGAAACATCTGCACTTTTCTCTGGGATGAAGTGATGGCTGACATTAAGCAGTTTGCAAGTCCCAGGTGCCGAAAGTCCAACTAAGATGGGATTTAAGCCAAGTTCAGGTTGCATTCCAGGCTGTGATGAAAGGGAATTTTGAAACGTTTGACTTCCCTGCAGAGCAGAAATTCCATTTCCCAATCAGCTCTAAGTAATCATTTAAAGATGGACTCTAAATTGGGATTGTTTTAATGTGTCATCTTGGTTTTAATTGCTTCGAGTTCTGAGTAAATGTTATCAGACCATCAGAGCCTTAGGATGAAGCAAGAGCCGGGTGGTGATTCAGATGGAATCGCCTGTTGCCAAAGAGGAAGTCCTGGGATTGGGATGACTCTATGGCTCGAGCAAAAGACATGACAGTGAACTCTCTGTTTACAGTGGGCCACCGAAAGAATGGGATAATTGCAATTATCCCAGTGAAGCAGCGCTTTAATGACTGCTTCATTTTAAAAATACATATGTAAATCTCCGAGGAGGTGGAGAGGTGCCAATTTGTCCTGGCCGAGCTGGGGACCTTTTATCTCCTGGCAGCTCAGCCGTGGCTGCAGAGTCCAGCACTGGGGCAGGCTGTGCTTGCTCAGCTCGTGAGTCACAGCACCAGCGTGCACAGACCACACCAAGACTCAGCTCAGAGACCCACAGAGCAGCAAAGAGATGAACATTTCTGGTTTTCCTTCAAATGATCTCTGTTGATGGCTCTGGAAATGGAATTTTACGTGCAACAAGCTGAATTCGGCTCTAGGAGTTTGCTCTGGGGAGATGCTGAGCTGTGAGTGCTTCTCATCCACTGCAGTGGGTGGTGAATTCTTCTTTTGCCTCCCCATTTTTTATGTGTTTCTTCATTTCAGTGGTTTCCCTCTCCAGGGTGTATGTGCTCCATCTTTCCTGGGATGAAGTGATCCCATATTTGTCCCGTCAGTCCAAGATCCTCAACTCAGTGCTCTAAAGAACCTCTGTATTTGGAAAGGAAAACTTCACTTATACTTTGTTATAATTCCCCCCTCTCAAAAGCTCCTGATGCTGAATTTCTGAAGAGGCCCAAGGAATCAGGAGCCAGCACCCTCTGGGTTGGAATTTCTGAGCCCTTTAAGGACATTTGAGCAGAATATTCTTTGTCTAACACGTGGTCAGAGGTATCCAAAGGATCAACAACATGTTGAGAAATCAAGATGCTTGAAAGGATAAGACCTTCCCATCCAAATTCTGGCCAAATTCTGTACTGTGAGTAAGTGAACAGGAGCTGTGCTCTTAATGCTGAATTTATTGGTCTTTGTGATTCAAGGTCTCCAGTAATTACCATCATGTGACTGAGGGTTCATGGACTTGGGAATGTTACACGTCCCACTATCTGCTGTGGGAGTGCTCCTACACACAACCTAAAAACGCCCAGAAACCACAGATTTATGAGATCAGGCTTTTTAAGCGTGCCCCTGTCCAAGGAATGGGAATTTCTAAATCACTCCTGCTCTCCCTTCTCCCCGACATATTGGATTGGCTTTGCTGAAGCTGCTCCACGATATTAATTGCTGGATTTAATAAAATGTATTTGGAGAGGGTTGGAGTTTTGCCATGTATGCTTTCTAACTCCTCCTCTCCTCTCCACTCGTGGAGGGGAGGAAGGGAACAGCCACCTCTGGATGTTTGCCAGGCCGAGAGGATGGATCAACACACGTTGGAGAGCATGGAAGCTCTCCCTGAAATATCCTAAAAACACTTAAAATCTCTGGCTGAGCTCTCGTTCACTCATTTCACCCATGGTAACATCCCACTCCCACATTTAAGAGTTTTCCCTCTGATTTCTTAGGCCTCAGAGGTGACCATGGCGTAGCTGGATGGATCCCAAGGACGTGATCTTCATGGAAATTGGGCAGAGATATTCCAAATTTAACACCATGAGGAAAATTTCTAGGAAAAATAAAGCCCATCCACCCAGAGCCTTCCTCATTAGTCCTGTAGCACCGGGGACCCGCAAAAAGCTTTGTGTGAGGTGAAATTACATTTTTTTGTTCCCCAAATCAATAAACCCGTCCATTATTTGCAAAATTTGCATAAGAGGGTTCATCCTCTGCATTTTCTTTCAAAACAAGGCTTTCAAAGGGGCACTTCGACTGCGAAGATGAAAGAAAAGAGAAAAAAAATCAGCATGGAGCATCCTGGTACCTCCGGTCAAAGTACAAACCGTGTGTTACAAAATTTATTGGAAATACTGACAAACCCTTCCCTATTATGCAAAGGGGTCTGTTCTGCTGGCAGTTTTTGGTTTAGGGTGCTCATATTTAACACAGGGTTTAAATGCTGGAGGTTATTTATATTCATTAGGGTGATTAAGCAACTGCCTGAGCAGGATTCATGGTTTAAGTTAAGCCTGACTCTCTGTGCTTCGTTATGTGGAGGTTTGGGGGTGATGCTGGCCTGGATGATGTGTTCAGCTGCTCTCTGTCCTCCCCTGACTCATGTTATTAATCTGACATCCTTTCCCAGCCCTCACTGATTCATTCCTTCACTGTTTCTTCCTTGAGCTTGATCTGGGGAAAATAAAACTTCAAACTCCTGCTTATCGCATTTTTAGTCCGTTACCTCTCACCCTTCAGGGAAACATTTGAGTTTCTCCACAACCTTGGGATGGTTTGGATGAATTGCAGCAATAGGCAGCAAAATCAGGAATTTTTTGGCAATCTCATGTCAAAATACTGTGGATACAACAGTGTGGATTCATCTCTGTCCCTGCAGTCCTGCCTTTGCCTCCTCTTGCCACATTATTTCCATCCCTTCCCTTCTGCTGGGCCTGGGACTTGTCTGACCTGGCTGGGCCAGAAACTGCTGTGTGAGTCTTGTAGGGCTCATTTTTCTGCTGAATCAATTAATTAGGGAGGAATTAATTAGGTGAGCACGTGAGCTGTTCCTACGGATGAGTGAAAAGGAGTTGCACCCTCACACCCCCAGTCATTACTGGGGTTCAGGTGTCAAATTAAAAAGCCACAGAGGGTTGTGCAGTGAATCTTATTGTTCCTGGATGGTGCCCTTTTAAAAAAATATCCAATGGGTTGGGATTTTCCAGCTCTGGAGGGCAGAGCAGTGAAGGATGCTGGGGTTTGGCAGAGGTGGGATGGAGCAGGGTGGCTCCTGGTGACCAGTTCTAGTGTTAGAGCAGATTCATCCAACTTTTCCTGCTAGAGAAGCTTGCAGAATACTGAACTTTGCACTGAATTGATGTATTTGCTGATAACTGAATGTTTTAAAAGCTGAGTGGATCCTGTATAACTGCCTCTTTGTCTTTTCATTGTGGTTTGTTTTTTTTTTTTAATTTAGATTTTTAATTTTACAAAACTCCCTTCCAAAATTGCCAAACCTCTGTAAACTTTAATATGCTGTTCCATCCATTTTACAATTCCAAAGTTCCTATTTCACCTGCCACTGCAAATTCACTTCCATTTTTATTGGAGCCTTTCAATTCTCTATAATTTTATCCCTCCTGAGGTTCTGTGCCTGAATGCATCATGTTGAGTCAAACACAGGAATATTTCTGCCGTGCACCTTCAGCAGAGAAACTTCCATTACTCCCGAGAAGAAACCCAGAACTAATTCCCTCCCTGTCCTTAGCCAAGACACATTTTCTGCCTATAGGACACCTGTCAAAGAGGAACAGACTTTTTAATAAAATAAACAAAAATGGTTTGGTGAGAAATCTCAGGGAAGAGAAAGAACCAGCCAAGTCCCGGATATCCTGGACAGCACTTTTCATGCTTCCTTCAGCTGTCCTGAAGAAAAATGTCCTCTCTTTCTGGCCAATTCCAGTTTTATTTTCAGCCTAAGGAATGGCTGGAGAGCATAGATGAAATTTTCTTTCTTGTCTAATGTAATCAAAGGCTTAGTGGACAAGGTAAATGACGGCACGAGCTGTAATTAAATGTTCCAGGCCTTGAGGTGTCTGACTGATCTGAATGTCAAAAGTAGGGTGAAAAATGAGCTGGAACGTGGGCAACAGACCTTCATGGAGATGTTCCTTCTCTCCAGGAGGGATCAGGATGAAAAGGTCGCATTCCAACAGCCCCAAACGGTGGTGATGCTCAGACTGGGCTTCTGGAGGCTCAGAGAAGCTCAGGAAGGACTTTGGGCTCTGCTGGGACAATGCACGAGGATGAGCTGAGCTCAGCTTTGTGGAGAGGGAAGGGCTGAGCCAGAGCTGCAGGATCAGCCCATGGCCTGTGCTGGGATTGTGGCTGAGGGAAGTCCTTGCTGTCCCAGGCAGAGTTTTGGCCTCATTTTCTTGTGCCTGGTCGGGTCTCCTTTAATGAGCTTGATGAAAAGACCCTGTGAACTTGCCCTGGATCCAAACCTCAGCCATGTGGGGATGGAAATCTCTCTAATTACTTCTGATACTGAGCATGGCCATTCAAAGGCTCATTCGCAGCCTCTTCCAAGGTCCCTGGCCCTGTGTCCCAACCCCAAACACCAAATGAGGGGGAAGATGGATGCAGGCAGGATTAATCTGGTGTTTGTTGGGCACACTCTACCCCTGGTTAGTTCCTACTTGGCTTTTTCCTTCTGCCCTGACCTCAGCGTGCCTCTTTCCCTGCCTGCTGCTCTCTAAATAACACCCTCCTCTAAAACTGCATCTTAAAAAAAAAAAAGAAAAAAAAAAATCCCAGATTCGCTGTTCCTAATTCAGAAGCTCAGCTCAAATCAGGCAAAGAAATTGAAACAAAGACCAGAGCAGTTTAGACAAAACTGAATTGCTGCTTGTTTTAATTCGCTGCAATTTTCCTGCAAGTGGCTCTGGACGTTTTATTTGTGAAATTTTCAAGTGTGAAATTACCTTAGTGCTGGGAGGCAGAGGCCAGCACTGGAGACTGTTTACCCACAAGTTAAGAAAATGTTTTTGCAGTTGGCTGATGTTCAGTCCCATGAATAATATTTTGCAGAGGAGTTTGCTCCCTGATTAGCACAAAATGCTCTGTGCATGTCTGGGAGCAGCTTTCTGGTTGCTCCACAGGGTTTTGAAATCCCTCCTGTTCCTCGGAATATTTGGTTTTGCCTTGGCATCCAGGCAGTGCACAAAGTAGGGACACCACGGAGGAGGTTGAGTGGACAGAGGAGAAGTTGCTTTACTCTGATTATGAGTGGGATGTGATCTCTGAATCAACTTGCTCATTTCTCAGAATAAATGAAAATGTTTGATTACTCCCGGTCAGGTGAAGCCACTGCTTCAATCCGGCTTTTCTTGAGCTTGAAACCCATCAGTGCTCAGACTTTTCCTCCCCTCTCAGAAAGATTTGTGCTGTCTGAGCCTAATCCTGCTTTTATCTTGGAATAAATCAGCAATCCATGCCTCAATTCAGTGGCTTTTCCAGTGATTTGTCAGGATTCAAATTCAGGTGGGAATTTTTCATCTCATTTTCCTCACCATTGGAGAAAAGCTTTAGGCAGCAATTTAGGATTTTTTTACTGTTCTTCAGCTCTTCAGAAATGGCTCCTATGCATCCAAGAGCCTCCAGGCCACTGATGAAGGTCAGTCAGGGTAAATGCAGGTTTAGGACCATCATCATAGGAAGATTTCATGGGATCACAGGATCATGGAGTGGTTTGGGTTGGAAGGGATTAAAGCCCATCCCATTCCACCCCCTGCCATGATTTATATCCATATAAAACCCAAGTTAGGCTGGAGCAATGCATGGATCAGGCTTCTATTTCTTGTTCTTATTTCATCCATTGCTCTTGAAGTGTAAAACCTTTCACTCTCACAAGCAGGGAGCCTGCTCAGATGAGATCTCAATTTTACATCCTTCTAGGATAAAAATATTTACTTTTTCTGCTCAGAGATAACAACTTCCTGCTCTATTTTACATTTTTTTTCCCTTTCTCTATATTCTTCCTATCACCCAGTTTACCTTTCAGCTGAGAAATTCGTTCTGTTGCAATTATTAATCCCTGGGTTTAAATGGAGCAGGTGATAACACAACTGAGGGAGTTGTACGTGGAATTTTTGTGATATTTTCATTGAGGGAACCTAAAGAGCACGAAGAGATCTCAGACTGGAAGCGATTTCAAGCTTTCTGACCATCTTCAGTGTTATTTGCAGTGACAGAATAATTTAATTTGTGGTTTAAGAGAATGAAGGCATTTTTTGGACTGTGGTCAGATTAGAACAGTGAGAAATTAGCAGATCCAATATTTTCCTACAGCAGCTCGAGTACAGAGCAAATCAAACAGTTGACAATAAAATTCCCTATAGTTCTTTAACTTCCTATACATTTATAGAGGGAAAGTAATCTCTGAAAAAATGGAATGACTGAGAAACTTAGAAAAAACGCATCAGGGGGCACTTGGGGATGCGTTTAATTCTTCAGCTTTTAATTAAGGGAAAAAAGAGAAATTTCAAAGCATTTTCACCAGATTTCTTTGAATTTTACTCTGATCAACCAGGAAGCGAATTATCGACGCGTTTATTGACATATTTATGATTTTTCTGTTTTGCCAGCAGCACGCAAAGCGTGCCCTTGGGAAAATCCCTGCAGGAACTTTGCCCAGGGCATCCTCAGCTGTGCCCTGCACTTCCTGAAGCTCCTTGGGGAACCAAACAATGGGCTCCAGCTCCCAGCCCTCAGTGACCTTTCCACGCTGGGGCTGCCAATCCCTGGGTACAAACACAACATCAGCTGCACTTTCTCAGCCCCAATTGTTCAGAGCTGCCTGAAAACTTCCTATGGAGCAAAAAGGATTCAAATGCCCACAGCGTTTTCCCTCCCCCCCACCTGCTCTGGGGCTAAAAAACAACTCCATCAGTGGGATTTGGAAAAAAAATCTCTACAATGGGGGCGCGTTGTTATTTCCTGCTCGCACGTCTGATGGGTTTGCACCCCGTGCTGGCTCTGGGAATTGAGTGTTTTTTGAGTTCATTAAGAGGGTTAATTGGGCTGGGTGGAGAAAGGTTTGGGGTGAGAGAGAGGCCTGAATATTGGCGTGAGAGAAAGGCCTGAATATTGGGCTGGGCAGAGAAAGGTTTGGGGTGAGAGAAAGGTTTGGGGTGGGAGAAAGGTTTGGGGTGAGAGAAAGGCCTGAATATTGGGCTGGGCAGAGAAAGGTTTGGGGTGAGAGAAAGCCCTGAATATTGGGGTGAGAGAAAGCCCTGAATATTGGGCTGAGAAAGGAAAGGTTTGGGGTGAGAGAGAGGCCTGAATATTGGAGTGAGAGAAAGGTTTGGGGTGAGAGAAAGCCCTGAATATTGGGCTGGGCAGAGAAAGGTTTGGGGTGAGAGAAAGGCCTGAAATGGGCACTAAAGGATGGCAGAGAAGCAGGAGGGAGGAGCTGGGAATGAAAGCAAAGGGATCAGAGCAGGCAGGGAAGCAGCAGCACTGGGAATGTGTTGCCAGAGTCTGTCCATGCCATCTTTGGGCTGGGATCACCCTCTGGACGAGTCCATCTTCCCTGGCAGTGAAAGGATCCACATCACTTTACTCCCAGAGAAAGCCTGAGCTGTGGCATCTGCCTCCTGCTCCCTATTCCAACATTCCCTCCCCAGCAGGGCTTTCCAGAGGGAACCTGCTCTTTCCACCTTCCAGAGGTGCAGGGATCGACTGGGGAAAAGGAGGATGTGGCAACACAGCACCAGAGATCCATTCCAGCCCCTGGGAAACTCCCTCCTCCTTCCCTAGGAAAGGCATCTGTCTATTAATTAGCACCTCTAAATTAATTAGGGGCTGAGTCTCTTCATGAGGACAAATAGGATTTCAGGGAAATAGAAAAGAGAAGAGGCTCTGTGCTGCACAAACCTTCCTTCTTTGAGGTTGCTCCTTCTCTAAAGCATCCTCAGCTTGTCCCTGTCCATCCTGTTCTCAATCCAGGCACTGGTTTCATTTTTGTCTCCCCTCCTGTTGTGAGGGAGCTGCATCGCTCCTTATTTCTGATTTTTCCTGGCTCATTTGTGCTCCTTGCAAAGTTTGTAATTAAGATGGCATTTGATCAACTGGCTGAATGTTTCCTTCAGCAGAAGCAGGTAGAGATGCTGTTATATCTGTACTTTGAACAGTCTGGGCAAGGCTGTTTTCTCAAGGCTGGACCTCTCTGACAAATTCTTGGGGTTTGGTCCATGTTTATAATAAATAAATAAATTGAAAAGAAACAAAGAGAAAAAAATACCCTCCAGTGCTCTGCGAAATTGAGAGCAGAAGGCTGGAGCTGCCTGAAAAAACTGGAAGAAAACTTCCTCTGGAAATCCCAGGCAGAGGCACAAAGTGATGCCATCTGCCAGGCTGAACTTTTCCAGGAGCAGCCAACCTGCAGCTCCTGCTTCCCATGCCAGCTCCCAGCTGCTGTGGCATGGAGCCACCAGGAGCTGCTGGATCAGGGCTCTCTGGGTCACTCCAGGATCTTTCTGCAAGGTCAGCCTGGCCTCATCCTGCCTGGAGCCCCTGGGAGCTGCTGGAATCCCCCAGGGCTCCCATCCTCCCACCTTTTCGAAAATGGAAGCAAAGTCTTGGCCAAATGAAGTCGTTGCTGTGGTCTGCAGCCCTGGGCAGGTTGAGTAACCTCCATTCCTGCATTCCCATCCCTCCCTTTCATCCCTTAGCACAGGGGTCCACTCACTGGGATTCCCTGTGGATCCTGTCCCACCTGGATCCAACCCTTCTCCCACCAAACGCTTCGAGCTGGGATCTTTCCTGAAGAATCCTGAGATTATCAAGTTTTGGATTAGCAGGCAATTCCCTGAGTTTCTCAACATCATAAATGAGGTCAAAAAGGTCTTTTTCAATGGAACCCATTAATCTCCTCGTTGTTAGCAAGGAAATGTTGAAAAGTGCAGGTGTTAACAGTCGCTGTGTTATTTTTGGGAGAATGTGAACTGAAACACTCACAGGAAGCGTAGTATTCCCCTGCCAGCATCCTGGAGTATTATTTTAGGCAGCAGAACTGAGGCTTGTGTGCAGGATTATGCTTTCATCACACCTTTAGGGCTCAAGCACTTTGTGTGCAAGAATTTTGCCTGGAGCGTTTCTTTGCTCTGTCTCCTCTGTTTTGGAAAATGAGAATAATCGCCATGGTCGCCGTCAAGCAGCAGAGTTGTGGTGCAACTCCCGGGTAAAAGCAGGACAGAATTCAGCCACTGGATCACAGGAGGGATCACAGAAGGGATTTGCATAAGGGATCATTTCAGCTTGCTCCAAAATAAAGCAATGTGGGGGCATCCGTTCCCCCAGCTGCTCTTTGAAAAGTTTCTTTAGCAAAGCCTTTTCACAAATGCACGGCTGGAAACGAGCCCAGGTAGGAGCTTTGGGGTCTGCATCCAATATCCAGCCTGTTTGCTGGCTTTAGGAGCAGATTCTGGAAGAGGTTGAAGAAGTGAATGGGAAAGGATCAGGCACTTGTGGAGGTGAAGTGATGGGATGAAGGTCCCAGAGAAAATCGGAATTAGGGAGAGTTTTAACCACCGGCTTTCTGCTGCCTCCTGCTCCACATTCTTCTCCTAATTGAATTCCCAAGCCTTGTAGCTAAAGTAAGATCCATACCCTTAGAACAACAACACAGGCTTGTGTTTCAGGCACACATCTAAATATGTTCACCACTTGAAAGGTTTCCAAAACATGGGAACTTCTCTGTGTGCAGTGGACAGAGCTGTAACATGTTCTGACGGCAAAGAAAATGAGAAAATCAGAAAAAAATACTCAAATAATCATTGAGGGCAATGAGTAATAAATGAAATAACATGATTGAAGCCTGGTTTTTGCAGGTATTGCTGGTTTGTTATAATGTGGCTGGGGAATTGCTTGTTCTTGCACAGAATGACCTTATGTGGATGGCCAGACAGAGTTAACAAAGCCACATCACAGGGGAAATGTCAGCACTGGTGGCTCAGTGAATGTGCTGGCGGCAGAAACTTTCCCCAG
This sequence comes from Falcunculus frontatus, assembly GCA_013398115.1. Lineage (NCBI taxonomy): Eukaryota > Metazoa > Chordata > Aves > Passeriformes > Falcunculus > Falcunculus frontatus. The sequence goes on along the minus strand of VZRV01003976.1, from coordinate 35,376 downwards.
TGACATTGGGTGGTTATAAAAAGCAGCATCTCCACAGAGATTCAGAGGGAAACCATCCAGAAATTAAGAAATTAATGACCCTCAGGGATGAAGGGCTCGATGTTCCTTGCTGATATAAAAATGCTGAGTGGAGGAGCAGAGTCACCCCAAAGCTTCCTATTTGTTTGTTTTGATTTTTCCTCCTTTTTCAAGAGTGGTTGCTGGAGCTCTCCAGCCAATGGAATTTATCAGTAGAAGCCACCTGGATCCTGAGGTTTTCCCATCAGCTGATTAAAATCCAGAATGATCAAACAGGGATCTCACTCAACATGGAAGAAATTCTCTTCCCATCCCCACCAACCTGTCCTGCACTACTGCTCTGGCAGACCAAGCAATTTTCCTCAGAATATCTGGAATTTGAGATAGGTTACTCACAGCCGGGCACTTTTCCAAGCAGCTCTTTATCAGCTGTGAGGGCTTTTTTTAGGGTTTGTGGAGTTCTGATTAACGAAGGAGGCAGAGCTTTTGGACTCTGCAGAAACATTCTTGGCTGAGCAAAGTGGGGATGCTCAAAGTCTGCTCCAGTTGTGACTTTAAATTGGGAGATGGGATCTCTGGGTGGTCACTAAAGCTGCAGATAAATGCCTAAAAGAGAGTTTGCCTCACTAATTACCAGATTTGCATCAGTTGCTATAATTCTGTGGCTAATCAGGTGTGTAATAGAACTCCCTTGGTTTTAGTGCTGGCCTAGAAATCCCAGAAAAAGGAAGATTTTTGGTAATGTGTTTATCAAACAGGAAAAAACACCTAGGGAGTTCCCAAAAATATAATAATGGCAACTGTACAGCACAAGCCAAATCAAAGGTTTTCTCCTGATAGTGGGTTAGAAATGACTCCAAATTTTCAACCCTATAATTCCTTAGTGTTTTAAGTGCTGCTTCCCAAGGTGACGGAGATTTAGGCTGAGCAGGACAATGGGAAAGGATCCCAGCCCACCAGCACAGTCCTGTTCCTGATAGGGAACCACTGATTGCTGCCCACAACCCGAGGCAAAGGGAGGATCATTTCCCAGGAACCAAAGCCATAAATACTCTCCTTCACCTTAAATGGGATTAATAAAGATACTCCCTTCTCTTAAATGCACTAATTCAAAATAATGCACTCACTCCCCAGCAGCTTTTTTTTTTTTTACTTGACATCTGTTCTGACATCTGCTGAGCAGGACAAGAATGAATCATATTACACTGATTATATTTGCTTAATTCTACCATGTAGTCTTTGATCCACATGAGGTGGACATGCCGAGCCAGATACCACGAAACCCAAACTTCAGCCCGGGAGTTCTTGCACCAAACAATTACAAGGCCCAGATTTTGATTCTTGGCTGTATGGACACAGTGAGGAGAAAAGCAATTTCTTGTTCACAGGCTTCCAAATTCACTCTCTGTGTGTTGAGGGGAGGATTTTCCTCCTATCCCTCAAGTTTTTCCCCATAAAGGAGTCTGCAGCAGGCTGCAGATTTCCTCTGGATGTGGAAAGGTGTTCCCTGCTCCCAGGTTTTTCTGACTCCCCAGAGGACACCCTCAAGCACATTTGTCATCCTCACCCAGCTCCCCCAGGGTTGTTCCCTCATCAGAGGTTCCAAAATCCCCATTAAGGCTTTGGAAATCTTCTTTTCCTCATGACATCATTCCAAAAGGGATGCTGCAGTGAGAGGAGGATCACAAGCAATTTGATTTTTCCTGTGTGTGCCATAACCTTTGGCATTCAGTCTGAACGAGCTCTCCTCCACTTCTCTGTTGGATTTCCAGCAGGTGCCCTTTCCAAGGGGCTCTTTGGAATAATACCCCGACTCTGAAGGTTTCTTTTGATTAAAAAAAGAAAAGGAGGAGGAAAGAAGAATTTAAAATCACCTCAGCCAAATGATTTTATTCCATGGTTTTAATTAGGCTGTTGGGAAGAGACCAAAATTGAGTTGCAGCACATTTGGAAGCACCTCAGGCAGCCGCACAAATTACTGAGTTAAAACTAAATGCTGCAGAAATCCCATGGATTACATGGAGGCCCAAGTAAAGCTTCATGGGACAAGTCAGAAGAGGAAAAGCTGTTTTTATTTACATTTGGTAAAGTGCTCATTGGGGTAGAATACACAGAGCAGCGAATTAGAATCTGTTTGTAGTTTTTTTAGATGTGTGGACACAGATTTTTTTCCCTAACATGGCATCAAAACTCTCTGAGTCCCACACAGAGAACTTCAGAATTGGAAAAAAAAAGCTGGGAGGACCAAAGTGAGCTCTGTCTATCCAGAACATCTTGGCTGTTTCCTCCTTGGATGTGTTTTGGCAGACTGGAGATCCTTCCCTAAGGTTGCCTTCACCTTAATTAAGAGACAATTTCTTGCCTCGTGGGTAGATCAAGGCACAGAGGTGGAGGAGATGCAAATCGTGGGTTAGGGCATAATTTTTGAGCAAATGTGCCCATAAAGCAGGACCTCAAACCATCTCTGATCTCTCAAGGTTTTCTCATTTCCACATTTTTCCTTTTATTCCATTTTTGTTGCCCATATTTCAAGGGATGCTCCCACTCTTTCAAGAAAGATCAGCCCTAAACTGGTTGAAATTGAAATTAAAGGACAGAGAAAGCAACAAGAAAGAGGAAAAATGACTGCAGGAATTATCTGGCCATCCTCTTTTCTTCCACCAATTAAAAGGAGGAAAAAAAGCCTCCATAAAAACCCATGTCCAGGGAAACAAAACTGTCTTTGACCAAAGTCCTGGTGTCTTGGAAAGAGGAAAATGTGTGTGGAATAATTTCCAGCTGGTTTTAACTGGAATATCACTTATATTCCCTACAGGTTTGTGCCAGGGTCCACCTGGAGCAGGTGGATGAGGAGCTTTTTGTGACATCAGCACAAATCCAAGGAAAAAGACAATGGATGTTGGTGACACTTCTTGTTTCCATCCCTGACGTGTGAGGGATCCCAGCGCTCTCCAAGGAGGGATGAGGGATTGGAGGACATTTCTTCATCTTGACGTGTTTGGGTGTTTTTTCCAGCCAAGTTTCCTTGGTTTTGTGCTGCTCCCTTGCTCCTTTCCTGGTACAACTCACACACACACAAACAAAGCTGTTTATAGTGCCTAGACTCCTCATAAATAAGCCAGGAGGGCTGGAAGAATGTCCTGGAGCCCTGATGGTATCTTCCAGCCTCTTGTGTTTAGACGTGGATGTCCTTTGAAGGGATTTTTGGTTCCTTTCAGCCATGAGGGGTGTTTGGAAGGACCTTAGAAAAAGTTTAGGTGCTGGAGGTTTGGAGGTCCATGCCTCTGGATTTCTGGAGTTCATCTGAGTGTTTCCTCCCAGCCTCCCTCTTCCCACTTTAGTGATTCAAGATTAATTTTTAAATCGTTTTTCCCAACACAGAGACTCCCTTTGGGGCTGGAGCATTGGGATGGAGAAGGGAAAGCTTTGGGATGACCCAATTTCAGCTTCCCAGGGCCTCAAGGCCTACAAGGAAGATGGAGAGAGATTATTTGCAAGAGCCTGGAGTGACAGGACAAGAGGGAATGGCTTCATACTGAAGGAAAGGAAGTTTAGACGGGATATTGGAAGAAATTCATCCCTGTGAGGGAGATGAGGCCCTGGCACAGATTTCCAGAGAAGCTGTGGCTGCCCCTGGATCCCTGGAAGTGTCCAAGGCCAGGTTGGATGGGGCTTGGAGCACCCTGGGGGAGTGGAAGGTGTCCCTGCCCATGGCAGGGGTGAGATGAGATGAACTCTAAAGTCCTTTCCCACCTAACCCATTCCATGATTCTGATTCTACTCCATAAAATCAGAGCCTGCCTTTGGGATTTATCATCTCAGGAAGACTGAACCATGGAATAATTGAGGTTGGAAGGGACTTCTGAAGATCTCCTGGGCTGTCAGAGCCAGACCAGCTTTGATGTTGCACGAGGTTGCTCAGATCCATCCAATTCCTCGTAGTCAGGCATCACCCTGGGAAGCCTCCTGCCAGACCAGGCAGGGATCAGCTTCTTCCTGGCGGAGAGGTGAGCACTTCCAGCACCCCAGAAAAAGCCAGATGGTTTCCTCAGCCCTCCCTGGAGCAATCTCCTGGCTGGCTTGGAGGCAGCTCAGCAGAGGGACACGGTGGGACGAAAATTCCAAAGCGTAACACTCTTAACACCTTGCCCCACTCGAGAGGAAGAGAAAAGAATTAATTATCAATGAAAAGCAAGGATCAATTGGCAGTGAAACCATCCAAAAGCAAGGCAGATCCAAAGGGATGACAATTCCCTGTTTGTCTGCTGGCCAGCTCCTATCCTCAGGATTTCAATTACCAACCTCAATGCCTGGAGGTGGCAGGAAAGGCTTAAATTGTCCCATGCAGAGTTGCAGCTCAGAGGGAAGGAAAGGGATTTATTTTTCCTGATGGGAATGGGGTCACGGTGATTTCTCCTCGCTGGAATCCTCCCCATGGACACGCTATGGGGGGAAGTGTGGGTTCTGCTTGGGCTTTCAGAGAATTTACTTTGAGACTTTCCAAAATGTCTCTGGAAGTAAGAAAAATGTTCCCATTTCCAGAGTAGGGAAGTCCGTGGTCAACTGGAATAAATGCAGCATTGCTGCAATTAAAGGAAGAGGAGAGGCAGGGGGAGCCATCATTTTTCATGGGGGAAGAAAAGAACTCAGCTTTCAAAGGAATGGGTTTGCCAGAGCTCAGGGCAGCCTTTTCATTTTTATTATTCTAAGTGGTTTGAATTAGAAGTGATCTTCTCAGATTTATTCTGCTCTGTGGGTTTGGATTCCTGGCTGATAGCTGAGCACCTCTGAAACACGGGCAAACACCCTGGATGGAGCCTCTATCCATGTGCACACCAGTTGGAGCAGCTGCTGAAGGGGCTGGAACCTTGAAAAGATGGGAGAAGTGATATCCCCACCCACCACATCTTTTCCCTCTCCCCTGCCTCTTTACCCAGGCTTGAGGAAGAAGTTCCTGTCCTAAAAAGATTTGTTTTAAATTCACCCAGATCAGTGAAGTTTTTCTCTCTTTCCTGGACATGTGTGATGGCTTCAGTTTGGTCATGATGGAAAGTAACCACTGGATTATTTTAGAGCATGGATAGGAGGGAATAAACAGCAAGAAAAAGAGTTATAGGGTCGGAGATGGGATATGGGATGGATACTGCTCATGGATTTCCTCTCTTCAGCCTCCTCTGTCCATCCTCATCATCCCAATGAGAGAGTCAGGAGATCAACCAATCCCAGACCCTGCTTGGAACCAGGCTCAGCCCATCCTCCTGGAAAATGCCTGGCAAAACCAGTACAAAATCAGTTTTCTCCTCTTGCCAGCAAAAGAGAAACCATTAGCACTTTCTTCATAGCCATAATTAAGGCAAGATTAAAAGAGACAATAAAAAGCTGTTAGTGCTGAAATTATACAGGATCTGATTAAATGCCTTTATTAAAATCCCATTTAACCTGTGCAGGCAACAAGAGGAAAACTTTTGTGTGCAGAAATTGGATTTACCTCTCATAAGCTGAGCTTGGCATTGATCTTGCCCTCTGCAAGGACCTAATTAAATCTACATATGCATATATTTATATTAAAAAAAAAAAACATGCAGAGAAACTTTCCTGTTTTTCTAGGCATTGAAGCTCGCACGAAAAGTATCAGCATATGAGGCATTTTTTTATTATTAAAGACATTTCTAGGTCTGACTTTGTGTCTCCTACTGATCTTTACAAACATATTCCCATTCCATTTTACTCACATTGTTCAGTGTTCATTGGTTTTGGGTTTTTAGCAAGTTTAGTCATCATTAAATGAACAAAAGAAGAAATTTCCAATAAAAAATAGCAATTTCTTGAAATAAACATAAAATTATTCAGAGGCTTTGTAAGGACCAAGGCATCAGAGAGGCTTTTTTTAACTTGCCAAGAAAGTGGGGGTGGTGGACTCTGAAGAAGTTGGAGAATTTTGGTTCTCATAAAAAAGTTGGACAAATTTGTTTTTTCGGAGAACTTGATGATTGATCCAACACCTGAAATCACCTCCATCCAGCTGAAATTTTGTCAGGAGTGGTTTTTCCGTTGGGTCGTGTCCTGTAGGGAAGGTTCTCCTGAAAATAAGAACTTGTGTCTGCACAAATCCCCAGCCGGGATCAATCAATGCCCTGCACTCGTGGGATGATTGACACCTGTCACTCAGAAAGGCAGGGGCTCCTTCTTTTGGGATTGAGCCAAGAATTAAGGACAGCTTGGAGGGAAGAAGAGAGGAGCAGGATCCTCTTTAAAATCAGCCTGGCAGAGCTAAGCCAGGTTTATTTGCTGGAATGTCACATTGGATGGGGCTGGAGAGGGCAACAGAGGAGCTGAGGCTTCTCCCTGAGAGGCAGAGCTGGATTTTACACTCCCCACATCCACAAACCTTGTGCAGTGAGGAAAGATGGGACAGCACCATCCCCGTGCTTCTCATGGCCCTGACTCCAAGCCATGAAGTCAGTGAGAAACTTTCCATGGATCTTGGGAAGGCCGGGAGAGGCCCCTTTGGCCGTGCTGTTGTCAGGGAGATGCTCAGGCCTTGCCTTGACCCCGCTGCAAACTTCACACTGGCTGTGTTAATGGGAAGGGAAATTCCCAAGAGGGTCCTTAATGTGTCTGTCACTGGAGGCAGGGACAGGGATGCTGCTCTCCTGAGGGTGGGATCATCCAACCCCTTCTCATGGATCTAATCCTGCTCCAGGTTGTGCCAGCAGCAGGGAGCAGGGGCAGGATTAGCCCTGGATGCACTTTGCAATTTGCTTTTTGCCTAAAAACCTGACAACTCTGTGCTCTGTGTGTTGGAACGTCGAAAAAAAGCACCCAAAAAACATAAAAGCTCTGAAATCAAAGGTTTCCTGTTATAAATAATCTTGTATCCCTCAGGCATTGAAGGGGAAAATATAGCCAAGATTAGATTAAAAGATTTTGGGGGCTTTCTGTGGTTATTTTTTAATTTAGGAAAAAAAAACCCATCTAAAAATAACTTTGGTTGGTGGGAGGTTGAGGTAAATGTTTCTTTGCTGTTTTTTTGGAATATGTTGATTAGGATGCTGCGTCAGTTTGTCTTTCTGGCACAGGCATTCCAAATCCATGTGTCCCCACCTCCAGGGATCCCAAATCTCCTTAAAGGGGTTGCTTTTTCCAGAATGAAAATTTCACACTGGCAAACACGCAGCAAAAGGCTGCAGGATTTGATCCCTTGAAAAACCAGTTGCAAACCACGAGGAATTTTAAACCAGTGGAAACAGAGCTGAGAGCCAGAAGTGCTCAAGGGCTTTTAGATATAAATATGCTGGTTTTTATTTAAAATTTGTCACTCCTTTCCCAGTGGCAGCAAAGAGGACAGCGGATTTTTAGATTTCTTTGTGCTCTCAGTACCCAAAACATCCTTAGGGCAATGGTTTTTTATTGCAATTATGAAGTGTAAGAAAAGATTATTTTTGTTTTAGAACCACAGCCTGAAGATTTAATTTGAAATTTCCAACTTCTAAGAAATAGTGAGGAATTGTTCCTTACAACCTTAATCTGCCACTGACAATAAAATGTTTATCAAATCTTCTTCTCTTTTTCCAAGTTATAATTTAGGATTTACTCCAAGTGTAGAGAAAGCGGAGTGACATTGAAAGTTATCTGCTGCTTTTCTCTTTTATTAATACAGTTGGATTTTCCTTTAATCCACTACAGAAGATATTAGTTCTGGGAATTTACTTGCTACCAGGAAAATCATCACGTTGCTGATGTGTTTTCTTTAATAAATATGAATTAAAATGTTTGCTGGTTAAACAGCATCTCTTTCCTATCCCTTTATAAACACTCCATGGATGAAGACAGGTGCAACCTGAGCTGGGAAAAGTGGATCCTGGGAAGGGTGGGAGAATGATTCTGATCCTTCAGCTGCTGGCACAGAAGGAAGAATTCGGACAATTAATGCGATAAACACATCCCCTGCCCCAAGGCTGTGCTGTACCAGCAGCTGGGATGGCTTGATGAGGTTGGATTAATTAAAAGGGCCAATTAAAACTATCCTTGCTATAAACAGGGGCAAAGAGCTTTGTCTTTTCCATCTTGGCCACTTGGAGATTCTTGATTCACACTCAAACACCCTCCCGCCTGATCCTTGTGACATGTTCACAGGCTCAAGAGGAGGAAGAACTAGACTCAGGCCAATATTTTCCAAACTTTCAAGGTTTTTTATGGTGGTTAAATTCCCCCATCCATTGCCTCTGTGTAGGTTTGCAATTTGGAGGCAAAAGAAACGGAGATTTTAGCCATCGCAGGTTGGCTGTGACTGGCAGGGATTTTCCTTCCCTTGGCTTAATGGAAATTAATCCAGTGGTGCAGACATCAGCAGGAACAAGCGTCCTTCAATTTTTTTTCTGGACAACCTCCAAAATGTTTTGGTAGGATTCCGTTTCTGTTTCATTTCCAGGTTTTATAGCGTTGTAGATAATAGAAAGTTAAATAAACTCGACTCGCTCCTTTGCTCTGCACTTCTTTGTGGCTCCCATTTCCATGAAAATCAAGGCAAAAAACACACATGTAGGGTCAGAGGCTTGTTCCATATCAAATTTGCTCTCAGCTAATTGAATTGCAGGGAACGTCTGAGAATTCTGCAAAAGGAATTTCTGGACAGAGTTACCTGAACATGTCTTGAGCTAAATTTCCAGTGGGTGTAAAACCCAGAACATGTGCTCAGAAGATTATTTACCCTTTCCTGTTTGCTTTTCTTTTTTTAAGTTCCCAAACACACGAGGAAGGCAGCTTGAAGCAATTTTTGCAAGCTCTTCACTGGTGAAAATTTAAAAATAATAAGGGCATGTGCCAGTTGGTTGGACTGAATTTCCTTGTGATACTCAATCCAAAGAAAGAAATTCTTGGTAAAATGACCTGGTGCAAATTTGTTTAGATCTCGCACACTTAACCCACTGCCAACCATGTTAGGCTGCGATTCTTCATGGCACAGCTGCAAGAGCAAGATATTAATAAAAGTATTTGTAGTTAGAATAATAATAATTCTCAGCAAACCCTGTGATACTGGAATATGGGAGCACACAATGTGAAAATGCAGTTGTGTTCCTGCAAAAAATCCATAGGCACACATATGGTTTCATAATATATCCTAGATTGCAAAGAACAAATGGAATTTAGGAATGATTTGGTTTACAGTTCCCTTAAGTAACATTATCTTGTTAAGGACATTAACCTCAGGCCTTTACTGTTATATATTTGCTTTTATTGTTTTCATCCTGGGGAGCAACCTGTAGGAGAGACACTCAACAGGAAAAGAAGGTTCAGAGGGCATCAAAACATTGATTTTCAAGATGGCTGAACAGCTGTCTTGGGAGCACTGTGCAATTATGAAAAACAGACATCTCTCCTCAGCCTCCCTTATTATTAAAGATCTTCCCACCCCTTCCCAGTGCTAATAACCGGGGGAAGATTTACCTTGGCATCGTTGATTTTCCTCCACAGGCTGTGCTACTCCCACTAAATAGAGTTTAACAGGAGGAAATAAATTCTCTGGTGAGCTGCATCCAGCTAAGTGCTGGCAGAAAGAGTGAAAATGGGTCAAACAGCATCTTCCAAAAAAGATTTCCCCCCAGCTGTAGTGATCTACGTGGGATTTGTTTTTTCTAATCACCCTCAGGGCTTTCACGTCACGTTTTTTGCTGTGGGTTTCTGGGTTAAGTTTGCTCAAATCTGACAACAAACTTTAGGAATAACATTTCCATTTCAGTTGCCTAACAAATCCATTTTTAAAACCCTCTGCATGTGCTCTCCAGGATTGCTCCTATTCCTTGAAACAGGTGTTCTTCCTTGGTTTCCCTTTTCCCTGATGAAGGCAAAAGGAGCTTTTTAAATGCCTTTGGCAACCCCTCCTTCAGCTGTCCAGGGACAAATTATCTCCCACGACGAGCTGTGCTGTTTCCAGAGCATTTTCCACGGTTTCTCACCTGCTTTAAATGAGCCGAGGATGGGGAAATCTCTGTGGTCCCAATTGCATCATCCCCTCAGGCTCGGCTTTGCAGATGCTCTGAGCAGAGAGGTTTTAAGCTGGGCTCGACTCAATGTCCCCACAAGTGCAAATCCCTGCTGGCTCCTCAATTCCCTCCCCTGAGTGCCTTGACAGCACCACACTCAGAGGTGGGGACAGTTTGTGTCTCACAGGAGGATGAAGGAGCTGTTCATGGAGCCCTCCTCCCCCAGGAAAAACCAGGAAAACAGAGGTGATGCCAAAATAGACTAAATCATGAGAATGGGATAATACGGGGAAAACCCAGCTGCTCCCAAGGGAAGGACAAACCCAAAACAATGCAAAATACACACGTTCTTCGAGTTCCATTGCTCAAAGAGAACTCCGAGTTCCATGATTGCTTTCCCAAATAAAATTGCTTCCTCTGGAAAGTCCTCATTACGCAGCTGCCCCAGACTTCCAAGCTCTTGCCTCAAGGTTTCCAAGCTGGGGCAGCTTTTTTTGTGTAGTCTCAGCTTCAAAGGTCATTTTGGGTATGCGGTGCTTTTATTTTTTTTCCATTTGCAGTTGTCCTCTCCCGGTTAAGGCAAAGACTCCATCCAGTGACATCCCTCCAGGAGGTCACAGCACACAGTTCACAGGAACGAGCAAGGCTCTTCAAATCTCTACCAGCTCTCATTTCAGGCTCCTTGCAAACTCGAGCACCAGCCTCTTTAATCAGTTACAGATGAAGGGTTATTTCTTTCCCATGACCACAAGAGATAGAGACTGATAAAAAAAAAAAAGCCCATATGGCTGAAACTGTGGGTTCTGGAAGAGAAAGAAGCAGCTGAGATGTCTTGTCAAGTGGTGTTGCTGTTCCTGCCTCTGCTGCATGAGTGTTTGGGGCTCTTTGCTGTTCCCCAAGGATGCAATTAGGATGCAGCGTCGTGGGTCTCCGTTCCTGGAGTTTCCTGGAGGCCAGCAGCTGTCCAAAGGCTTTTCCTTTTGTCTTCTCAACAGGCTGAGAATTGGGAGTTTGCAGCTTTTCCTTACTGTCACAACAATTTGCTGCAGAGAGAAAATGAACAAATTCTGTGGCATTAGGTGAGGGGAAAAAAACCCCAGTATTTATTCTGCATTAATTCTGAACAAAGATGTGTTTCCTAAGGCAGAGAGGAATAACTGAGTAGTCAGATGCCAGCGCTGTGTTTAAAAGAGCCATCCACAGTGTTTAACCACATGCTGCCTTTTAAAAACATGGAATTGTGGTTTTGTCAATGCTGTTTCCACCTTACAACGGAATCCAAAGATCCAGGAATGCTGCATTTGAATGGATGAAGTCATCAGAATCCCTTTTCCCCCCATTTATCCAGCACGCTCTGATGACTTTTTTCCAGCGTGCTTAGAACAAAACTCTAGGATTGTGTTGTTGGATACTGACGGGTGGAAAATTGGTTGTTTAAATTCCAGGAAATGTCTGATTTTTCAACTCCAACGGGTTTGTAATTAAGGAAGAATCCAGCTGTCAGCCAGGGGAGGAATTATGAAATGTTAAAATCACTGGGGGCGATGGAGAACAATTAACATTCTCAGCCGTCGGGTCGTGGCTGTGGTCTCCAAGTGCTGGGTCTGTACCTTGCACACCCTCGTGGCCCGTTCCACTGAGGGCTCCTGTGGGATTTGGACATGACCAGAGAACATTTTATTACTTCAGCTCTTCTGGGGTCAGGAAAAAGTCATGGAGTGCTGGAGTTTCTTCTCCTTGAAGTCCACAATCAAAGGTTCGGAGCCAAGTGAGTCAGGTGATGAGTTTCAGCCCAGCTCCGTTGGCTTCGATGGCTTCAGTGGGAAGTGCAGCCACTGAGGACCTGACACAGTGGCCTTGGTGGGAGTGGGATTGTGGAAAAGCAGTTCAAGATCTCACATTAGCTCAGGCAAAGCTGAGTGTTGTGGTCCAGAGGCTCAGGAAGCAGAGCCAAGCTGGGCTCTTGCTGCTGTCGTGCTGGGAGGAGGAGCTGGAGGAGGAAGGTGAAGGCAGAGAGACAGAGCCATGAGGTTGTGGTGGGGTTGGCATGAACAAAACAGCTGGCACCGCTCATCTGGAGCTGGCCCAGCCTTGTGGTTGTGCACAACTTGAGGTGGGACCATCTGGGCAAGGGCAGATCCTCCGCTGTGAGTGCTTGAATTCGGGTTATGGAGCCTGGTTCCGTGCTCAGTCCACGGAAGCAAGGGAAAGACACGGAACCATGGAGCTCAATCCAAAGGCAGCCAACCCACCCAGCAGGACTCTGTAAGAAGCAGTTTGGGGAGATGTTATCTTCTTCTGGACTGTGACTATTTCTGTTTTTCAGTCTGTACATCCAGCTTGGATTTCTAGCAGCCCAGCAATCAACCTGAGCGTATTGACACATTTGGAACTGTGGTTTATTTAAATCTGTCTTCGCATTTGTCCAGTTTTTTGTTATATATATAATTCTCTGGCACTCCTGTGCTGTGCCCACATGCCTCAAGTGGGAAGCCAGCCTTGTGAGATGCAAGTCACACTCATCTCCTGTCAGCTTTAAAAGGTACTGGCTGGAGGACAAAGTAGCTTGGAAGAAGTTTTGGTATTATCTGGAAAGTTAAAAAAAAAAAATCCAGGATGTGTTATAGTTGGAAACAATCAGCAGAGATAATGCTGAACTCAGGGAGGTGGAGAAGAAGCAGCCAAAAGGTGACCTGGAGGGAGTGAGCGTGGAAATACAGAGAGCATGGAGTGTTAGAAACGATGGCTGTTTCCTGGGACAGCGAGGAATCCATGGACAGGCTGGGAAAGGGGAGAAAGTCACGTGAATTCTGCTCTGCTGCTCTTGTTGCCCAAGCTGGATGTGAGTTACAGGGAAGCTCAAGCCAACAAGCTGGATCCGAGCACCCTCATCCAGATCCAAGTTTCATCTGCCTGATTTTCCTTGTGTTTATATGGGAACGCCTTGGCCGGTGTCAGCACCGCTTGAGATGTTACAAAACCAGGGGAAGTGGGATCAAATGTGGTCCAAACTGATCCATAGCGAGTCAATCCTACAACACCACGTTAGGAACTCAAAGGTGGAGCCCCAGCCATGTTCCTTCCTGCTGGTCCTAAGGTGTTGGACCCCAGGGCACCCACTCATTCCAATTGCCCCTTGAGGATGTCCCACAGGAGCACTGAACCTACAAAGGCTGTGCTGGATTCCCCTCATTGCTCTGTTCAGTTCATCGAAGTGAAAATCCCAAGACAGGATGGGATTGCTTTTCCACTCCTCTCCATGAACAACTCCAAGCCAAGCCAAGAGGCAAATTTTGGATGCTCAGATTTGACCCTTCTAAAAAACGCAGGGTGAGCTGAGAACTTGGGCTCTAAACCTGGATGTGAGCCTTGGCTCAGATCTGCTGATACCGGTCCTATCTCTCTTTTGGGGATGACATAAATATTTAAGAGTGCTCAGCTGGGTGTTTCTGTAAGGAATATGGATAGTTTGGGATAAGAAGATGAGTCACGATTCTGAGATAGTGCCCGGCTGTTACTGGAACACTGTAAAGCAGCTATATTGAGTCTATATTAAGGAGCAAGATGAATAATTATTGAAGGATGAAAAGCCACATTTCTTCATGAAGAGAAAATGTTAAGAGCTCTGTGACTTTCTCCTTTCCAACACGAAGACTTTTACAGGAAAGGACTGAAAAAGCAACCAAAAAGAAACCCAACAAAAACCCCTAAGAAACAGGGCAGAAAGTGCATCCCACATGCAGTGCCAGGAAACAAAATTCCCATTATTTGCTTCTTAGATAAAGATGTTTCGATAGAGAAGAGATACAGGTGTGAATTGAGAAAAGACTTTTGTGGCCAAGGCTTGATGAGTATCTTGAACTGGGATTCTTTCAATCTGGAGAAGAGGTTTTGGGGTGACCTAACTGCAGCCTTTCAGTACCTGGAGAGAGCCACGGAGAGAGACAGTTTACAAGGAATTGGAGTGGCAGAACAAGGGGAATGGCTTCCCACTGCCAGAGGGCAGGGTTAGATGGGATATTGGGAAGAAATTCCTTCCTGTGAGGGTGGGGAGGCCCTGGCACAGGGTGCCCAGAGAAGCTGTGGCTGCTTCGCCCCTGGAAGTGTCCAAGGCCAGGTTGGACGGGGCTTGGAGCACCCTGGGATAGTGGAAGGTGTCCCTGCCCATGGCAGGGGAGTTCGAACAAGATGAGTTTTAAAATCCCTTCCAACCCAAACCATTCCATGGTTTTATGATGTATTTTCTAACCTGTAACTGCTCTAATTTTTGAACCCATAGAATTTGTGAGTATCAATGGATTTCATAGGATACATAAAATGCACATGGAGCAAAACCTTGGACATTTCTTAAAGGAAGTGAATGCAGAGGCTGCTGTGGGTGAACTGGGCACCGAGTGACCACAGGTATTTGCTGCTCTGAAGGACAACTTGACTTTAAATCCTGTTCATAATAAATCATCTCTGCCAACCTGTTTGTTAAGGCAGGAGCAAACCCAACCCATTAAAATAAAGTTTGAAAATAAAACAACCTCCTCCTCCAACAATCCTCGGCTGGATTCCCAAGCTTGGAGCAGGATTGAAAGGAGGGGGATGACATTACACACAGCCTGTCAGCACACGCTTCCAGAGCCCAGGCAGAGCAAGACAGCCTTTCTCGTAACAGGTGGAAAAATGTTTTGGAAGCAAAGCTTTCGGAAGAATTACAAGCGCGGAAGACGACGATTTTCTTTGCACTTTATCAGCCGTGTTTCCGACGAGTCCTGCACTGCTGGCTCATCCTCTGGGATGGGATGTCAGATAAACAGGCAGTTTGCAAGTTGATGGAGCCTTCCTCACCCCCAGCCAGGGAAGGACAGGATATAAAATACAGGAGAGCAGGTTCTGGAATAGGTGTAAGTTGGAGAGACTCCACGGCATCGGTGGGGCGGCGCTGATTTATCCGAGCTGAGTAATCCGTGCTGGAATAGAGGATATTTCTCTGCCTTGCTCTTGGAGGGGTGGGAAAAGGAAAAAAGGAGTCATAATGAGGATGGGATTGTCACGGCTTTGAACAATGGCCTCGGAAATTCCTCTTCTGGCGGCTCGTGGGGGATGTCACTCCTCAGGGGAGCGGGATCCATGTGGAGTCCTTCCCACTCAGGATATTCCATGATTCCAAACCCATGGGTGGCTCACAGGTGCTCCTGGGCACAGTTATGGGTGGCTTTGACCAAGCTTCGTGGAAAAAAAAAAAGAAAGCAAAATAAAAAGCTATGACACTGATTTAGCTCCCTTAGGTCAGTAATTACTGAGGGCATGATGTAGGCTATATTGTGGGAAGATATCCATGATTAATCCGTGGAATTCACCACCACAAGACACCGCTGAAGCCGGGGGAGTTCCTGATTTCAAGCCCAGCCTGCAGGATTATGTGAACACGGTTGTGTTTGATTTGATTAGTTTGGGAAGAACTCAAAGCCACAGCAGCTTGGATGAAATCAAAGCTTGCATGTTTCGGTGCAGGGCTGAAACCTGAGCCAAGGGCTGTAGGGAAGACAGGGAAAGTTTTGACAGGTTATCCCATAACTTCCCAAACTGGGGCTCCTCCTTAGAAGTGAGACACCAGACAACAGGAAAAACTGCTCCAATCCAACTGAGGAGCTACCTAAAATCCTTAATTCAGGAGGCAGAAAGCTCTTCCCTGCTCCATAATTTCCCAAGGAAAACGTGGGGATATTTGCTAATGCTTTTGCTTATCCCAGCCTCCCCCCATCAGCAGATCTGTGCCGTGCACTTCAACTTGAACTTGACCACAAGTCACCAGGAGGCTTTGATGGATGGACAGAGAGTCCTCGCGTGTCTTCTCAAGCCGGTTCCCTTCAACAGGTGTTTGCTGTGTCTGAGGTTCCTCTGTTTATAGAATCCTTGTTCCATTTGGAAGGATGAAAAATATCACTCGCTTTTATTGTAAACAGCCTTCGCTTCTCTTAAACACTGGAAGGAAAGGTTACAAGATTAGTCACAGGCTTCTCCCCCACCCCACCAGCACCACCTTGCTCTGCTCGCATTCAGAAAATGCAGTGGGGCCAAACCTGCCCTGGTGCTGGGGCTGGAGCGGGGTGTGGATGTGGGAAAGGGGGGAAAACCCCAGGATCCAGCCCTGTGTGGATCACCCTGCTCTGGGTGAGGGGTGTTTGACATGTGGGGGGTCCCTGGAGCTGCCCAGTTCTGGCTATCAGCTTTCAAACACAAGCTTGGATGAGCGTCCAGGTTTTATCTTCCCTTTGCTGCCAACAAGTCTCATTTTGATTTCTTTTCCCGTTTTTCTTTTTCTTTTCTTGGTTTGTTTTTTTTTTTCCCCTTTATTTTTTTTTCCTTGACTGAAAGCTCCATCGTGGAAAGCCAATCTTTTATAATGACAGCAGCAGAGCCAGGGATCTGTGTCAAAGGGCTGAGAAAGCACAACGAGGGCTGGCCTGAGCTTGGTGCTTGTGTGAGGTGGGTTTGGAGAAGAGATGGAAAGGATGGGATGGGTTTGGGATGCAGAAAGCCAAGCTGGAAGCAGAACTGGGTGGCTTTGCTGGGGTCCCAGTGACCTTAAGGTGGACAGAGCTCCCCATGACTTTCTGCAAGAGGTTGGCACATGGATGGAAGGAGTTTTCCACACCAAGGGTCATCAAACACTTGCCCAGGTTGCCCAGAGAGGTGGTGGATGCCCTATTCCTGGCAAAATTCAAGGTCAGGTTGAACAGAGAGCAACCTGATCTAGCTGAAGATGTCCCTGAACAAGGGTTGGACTAGAAGAAATTAAAGGTCCCTTCCAACCCAAACTAACCTGATTTTGTGGCCATCAACACCAGGACAGCCTGGCCCAGGGCTCAGATTTCCCCTGAGGATGTGGATAAATGAGCTCTGTGCAAAGTCCTCCAGCTCCAAAGGGGCACGAGCATCCTGAGAGGGCCTCTAACAAAAGGCATGTGTGTGTGAGCCCTGGCATGAATCATCAGGGCCTGGAACGGAGCTTTATTTAGGATGCAGAGTCAGAGAAAATTCCACCCTTGCCCTGGGAGGAGGGGAAAGCAGGTGTTTTTTTCCATAAACTGTCCTTAGCCCTAAAGTTAACGGCCATAAATTAAACAGGGGAGGGGAACAGCAGATGTTGCTCTGGGAATCCACGTGCGTGGAGGTGAAAACCAGAGGTTTTTTCCTTTTTAAATCAAAAATCCAAAGAAACGTCCGTACCTTTTTCCTTTCTGGCTGACAGCTCACACAGTTTTGAGGACTGCATCTTTCCACCCTCCTGCCTGGACTGGCTCATCCCAGCACAGGGATGGGCAGGATGCAGGAATCCCACAGCTCCTGCTTCCCTCTGGGTCTGGGCTTTGCCACCTTATTCCTCCCTGGAGCAAGTTGCAAGGGATTTGTTGCAATTTTTTGACTGAAAGAAACCCCAAATATTCTTGATGAGATCTAATTCTTCCCCTTTTTTCCCTAAAATCACTCAATTTCTCTCCCACGAATCCCCGGTGAGGATGCACTGGGAGCCTGGCACTCAGAACCACCCAGGCACATCCCACTTTTGCTGCTCCCAGAGATGGAGAGGGGAAAAGGATGTCCCTTGTGGAAAAATTCCCTTGCCCGTGGCAGAAGCTTGGAATGGGATGACGTTTATGGTCCCTTCCAACCCAACCCATTCTGTGATTCTGTGATCTTCAGCTATTCCCTTGGACCTGATTTCCAGGCGCTTTTCTGAATAGATTTGCCTCTTTCCCATGTGCTTCAACTCGCAGATCCTCCAAAGCGGGCAGGAGAGAAAAAAAAAAACGGAAAAAAAGGAAAGAAAAAAGAAAAAAAAAAAAGAAGAAAGAAAGAAAACCAAAAGCCCTGGGGCTAAATTGAAGCCATTAGTAGCCTCGAACTGATGACAGGGCAATAAATTACTAATTAACCTTCAGGGCGAGTTCAACACCTTGGGGATAAGTGTGAAAACACGGAGTAATAAGCCCTGACACAGCCAGGCAGCGGCGGCTCCCGCCGGGCCGGGACAGGCAGCGCTGCCTCGGCTTTTGCGGGAATTCTGCACGGATTAGGGCGGCCAGGGAGCAGCACAGTGGGGGCACCGGGGCTGGGACCTCGGACCTCGCCTGGCCTCGGTCCTGAAAAAAAAAAAAACCCCGCATTTCTGCCTTGTTTTTGCAAAGCTGCTTCTTCCTCGGGTGTCTGGGTTAATACAGACAGGCTCAAAAAAAAAAAAAAGTATATATATATATATATGATGATCACATAATGCAAAAGGGCTTTTTTTATACCTATAAATGCAGATAAATGGATATCTCACTGTGATTCCAGAAGCAGGAGAGGATCATAATTATCCCGACCTGAGCCCAGTCCCTGCAGGTTTTCTGTGGTGGTTCGAATTTTATTCTCCAGCAAGGAGGGGGAAACGCAATCCTGACCACCCATGGAGTGCACGGAGCTCTTGGAAATGTGAACACGGTGGGGACAGGGAGCTGTGATTGCAGGGGGCTGTGGCAGGAAGAAATCCCCAGCTCTGCCCTGGGTGATGATGAAGAGGCAACACACGCTGGAGGCAGTGAAGGGCAAAGCTCTTCCCACATCAGAAAAAACCCAAACCATCCAAGCTTTCAGCTTTCTTACCTCAAAGAGGAGCCCAAACCCACCCCAATTTGCACAACCAATGCTCTGAGACCCCCCCCCCCAACTTCTCTTTTTAATTCTTTTTAATTCCCCTCCTGCTGGGGAGAGCCTTTGCAAGGTTCATTCTTCAGCATCTTGCTGCTGATAGAGCAGGGGCTGTGCCAAGAGTGTTGCATCAAGGTCTTTTCAGCTGTAATGGTGTGTGACAGTTCTGAGAGCAGATATGGCTCAGCTAATCATATTTTAATAGCCCTACCTTGTAGGAAAGGACTGGCTCAGAGTGTACACAGTAATATTTTAATTTCTGAGCTCTGATGAGCATAATTTTGAGCAGGTATTCAGTTTCTGCGTGTTCTCAATTGTGCTCCCAGATGTTCGATGCCAACGGGCTCGAAGGAGCAACTGCACAAATATAATATTTAATACCCAATGTCAGTTTGGGTGTTCCACTCAATTTCCTGGAGAGATCTTTAAATTCATCTTATTTAGCTTGAATACCCAATCAGTTCCATACTCCAGCTCTGTAATTCCACATAACTGAGTTCTCTAATTTCTGGGATGCAAATGTAGAGCAGATGTAAAAGGGGAGTGGAGGGAAGGGGGGATGTTCCTGTACTTTCTGCAGTGCTGGTTATCAGTGCTGGTGATATCAGGGAGGGAAAAACCTGTCAGGATTTGCAACAAACGCAGCCCCAGATGCTTTGGACACTAAATGAGGGTTTGGAGAGGAGTTGGAACAACCAAGATGTCCCTAACTCTGAGAAATCAGCCTGCTGGGGTGACCAGTTCATGGTGGGAATAAATGGTCCTGTCCCATGAAGTGAGCCTGAGCTATTGGGCAGGTGGAAAGGGGCACTGAGATTTCAGGGTGCTGCTGATGAAGGTGAATTTATGGCTTTCTGGGCAGTGGGATGGGGCAGGGAAGGAGCTGTGATCCTCTGGGGTATCTCTGAGAGAGCAGAGATTAATTTCTTGCTGAATCCCCTGGTGCAGCACAGGATGTTCCTGTACCAGTCTGTGGCCACCCGTTGTCTCTTCACCTATGAGTGACCTCTTTGGTCAGCTGAAACACCTCCAGCTTCTGTCCATACAGCTCCTGGCATTATCCTGGGATTATTTGTGCAATGGGAATCAGCAACAGCAGGAGAAAGCCCTTTTCCATGCTCTGATTCTCAATTCCTGCTCACTGCTGTCCCCACACAAACACCCAGCCCTGCTCCAGAGAATTCCTGCGTCAAACCCGACCCAGTTCCCTGCCAAGCCAGTCCACTGGCTCAGAACTGGGGCTGGAGAAATCCCAAAGGAGTGGGAACAGACAGGCCACTGGCCTGGCAGAAGGCAGGGGGGGCATAACCCCTGCAGCAGCCCCAAAAAAGCTCCCAGGGCTGGAAATTCAGCAGCTGCCACTCGCAGCGTTATCCATCACCACGGGCTCTTTGAACACAGTGCAGTTATTTGACCTCTTTTTTTCTGCTTTAAAAAGAAATACAATAAAAATGCGATTCTGGCTGCTGCTCCTCAAGCACAACTGACCAAGCACCATATATAGTATCAACCAGGGACAGCCACGGACTTCCTTCCATCTTTTGAAGCAATTCCCCTTCCTACAGCTCTCTCCAAGCTGCATTAATCACAGGCTTCTTCAGAGTAAACGGGATTTAATCTGCCCTCTCTCCTTTTCCCTGGTGTTCTGCAGCAAACCTTGGATGTGTGTGGGATCCTGTGCATCTCCCAGCCTCGGTGGGGATGGGATGCAGAGGAAACAGGAGCTATTTCCATCAGCTCGAGCCTCACAGCGTTTCCTGCTCCTCCAAGCAGATCAGCCCCAGGTGTTCAGAGCCCCCTGAATACTCAGGTCAAAAATTCTCACTTTCTCCGGGCTTCCTTGCCAAAAATAAAAACCTTTTTTGCTGAGTGACCCATCCTTATTCTTCAGTTTAAAGATCTCAGCAGCTTCAAAAGCTGCATCCCGGGCTTTGGGTATTTGATCTGGAAAAGCTCAGAAGGTGCTTCAGAATCTGAATAGGTGAATGTTAGTTTCTACCCGTTGGCACCTTTATTTTCCCAGGAGTTTCTCCCTTTTCTTCTTCCCAAATGCATTTGCCAAAGGCCTCCTCGGAGATGTGCTCAGTGTTAAGCAGACAAGTGTAATGTCATGCATGTATTCATAAAACATTTAAAAAACTCCAAATCCTGTGTTTTAGCTGAGCTAATCACAGCCTTCCTCTCACACAGACAATGTAGATCCTTCATATCATGTCCTTACAAAAAAAACCTCCCTGAAATGGTTTTTTTTTCCCTCATCTTTCTTTTTATTTTAATGGGAAAACCTCTCATGTTCTGCCACATAAAAGTAGATTTCCCTTCATCTGTGGCCGTGCTGATTGCAAAGCCTGGGAGATCTTTAATTAAATCGCTTGGGCTTTGTGTATTTCTTTCAGAGAAAACCATCAAAATAGCATTTGTGTCTCGTTACAGCTCCAACAGCGACATTATCATCTTTGCCTTCTTGTATTACTTATTTTCATCAAAAATTTACCAGCTCCTGAGTGAAGATCCCTCACTTTGGAGACGAGGGACACTGGGAGTTACAGGATTTCTGGGGACATTAACCCCACTAAAACCATCCACACCCTCTGACTGTGCCACTGTGAGGAGCCATCCAGCTCCTGGGGCAGGGACCTCTTCCAAAAGACAGAACTGACTTTGGAGAAACACCAGAAATGATGGAAAGGGATGAGGAAAAGGCACCTCCCACCCGTGGTGGCCTGGGACACTTTGTGGGTGATGTGCTAAGGGTAGGCACACTCTGAATTATTCCCCTTAAGTTGGAGTCCGTGTCTTTCCCTGCTTTTTTTCCTGGTGAGGATGCAGCTGAGGTCCCTTCACTTCCCTGAGGTTCAGGGAAGGTGTGGCTGCAAACTGGGAGAGGAGCAGGGATGGATCATGGTCTGGTCTCCCAGCTCTGGGGCTTCAGGACATGAATTATCAAAGCCTCAGGACACTCTAAAGCCACACTGGTCACTTGTCCATGGTCCCTGCTGGACTCATCCGTGGTGGCCTCAAAAGTCACCCTCACAGATGATGCCCGAGGGTGGGAAGGGGGGACACGAGGGACACGGCCCTTTTCCCACTGCTGCTCCCACTCCCTGAGGCTGGGGCACTGCTTGCCCTTGGCACGTGTCCCCTCGTGTGTGTCCCCGGTGCCAGGGGACATCCCCGTGCCCTGGCAAGTGCCACGTGGGCACAGTCAGCCTCAGGCCATTTGTTTTTACTCCTCGGAGTAAACACCCTGCTGAAATTGTCACCGTGATTTAGGAGGTGATAGATGACTCTGGTGGTGATTTTTTTTTAATTTTTTTTTTTAAATTTTCCTTCTTGACACCTTCCACTCCATCTCTGGAAATGACACTTCAGCTTTCACCAAGGATTTCCCCAGGGCTGGAATATTCTGTTGAAGCCCGAGCTCTGTGTCTCCAACCTTCCCCAGGTGCTTTCTCAGACAAAGAAGAAGACAACAAAATCCTTCTCTTTTACCCAGGACCCATTTTATGTGCTGAAAACAAAAGTATCACTTTAAATGAGCCACTCAGAGAGACACAATCACCCAAATACAGATGAAATCACTTAAATATTTTGAAACTGGCAATCTCATATATTTTAATTATAGACTGCAGTGATATTCTGCTGAAAGCAATTACACTGTAGCTCTTCCCACACACACACGGGGAAGTCCTGGGAATTGTACTTCACAATGACTTAAGCGTTTAAGGAATCATGGATGTTTTTATTGAAAAATTGGATGTTTTTATTGAAAAATCCATTTTTTTTCAGTGTTTTGCAACAAGGCAGGAGCTTCACTATTCCGGACATGGCCTTATTGAATATTTGTGGGATAATTTAGGTAGGTGAAGGTGGGTGTGTTGATTCCTGAAGCAGAAACGCACGAGAACAACTTTTTCCCCCCACTTTTTGAATGGCCTCTTGTTTTTTGCTGGGAAAATGGCCCGGCCCTGCTTCGTCAGGACTTTTTAAACTTGCCACGGCCAGCAAAGATACTTCTGTTTAAAATCAGAGAAACGCTCCCCTCCAAAGCTCTGAGTGAAAGATATCTGTTTCCCTGGCTTGGACTGGCCAACGAGCGGGGCTTGCTCAAATGTGGTCGAGACACTCAGATCCAGTTCATGCTACTGATACCCCTTGCTCTCCCCTCAAAATTAGCCCAGATGAATGGGGCCTTTTGTCGTGAGGAAAGAAACGGGCAGGAATCACAATAATCTCTTTCTAGCCAGGCTTCTGTAGCATGGGGTGAGGCAAGGGCTCGGCCCGGTGCTGGAGGAGAAGGAAAACAGCAATTTCTCCGCGGTTTCCGTGGCGTGTTGGAAGCTGAAGGCGATCTTCTCGCACGCGGCTCCGAGCACCTCGGGCTGGGCACTCCCCTTGACTCCGTTCCAGCCCTTCAGTGCCATGGGATTGGGGACCATGAATCACATCCTTCAGATCCCCTGGTAGCCCTCAGGTGATGGGAGGTGGCAAAACATCTCCCGGTTTGCGAGTTTTTCACGCGTGCTTCCCAAGGCAAAGGCTTTGCTCTGGGTGAGAAGTTACACTTCTTTCCTGTTATTCTAAAACTAAGTACTTTGCACATTTGGGAAATATTATTAAGTAATAGTCTGAGTGACGGGCTGTGGTCGGAGTTAATTTCTTCCAGTTCTCCAAGTGTCTAATTACACTTTCTTCGGTGCTAAGTGGACGGATTGTGTCGAGTGTGCAAAGACCTCTTGTTTGAATTTAAAACAAAACACACAAAGAGAGAAAACCCTCGGCTCATCAGTGAAAGTCAGGATTAGGGGCATAACCCAAAAATCTTCTGACAACTGTTCGTGGTTCTGTACATTTTCCCCCAAGTACCCTTGGGAAGAACAAAACCCACCGGGCAGATGGTACCTGGTCAATCCAATCATCCCTTTTATACAGTTCTAGTATTTCCCAGCTTAAAGTTGAGCCTGGCTTTAACTTAGACCCAAGTGAAGATCTTGTTAGGCAAACATAGGCAGCCCCATTTTTAAGGAGTTATTCTCCACTTCCTTGTGATCCCCGTGGAGGGGAGGCCGTGCCCAGATGTCCATTCCTAGTCCAGGTTGCTGCAAAGTGAGGTGAGCTCTGGAAAGGGCTTTGGGCTGATGTGTCTGATCCCAGAACTGGGGCAGGGCAGGAGAACATCCATGGAATCTTCAGCACATCAGCTGAAAACAGTGATTTGGTCAGACCCCAAGACTGGGGCTTGTGTCTAGAGAGAGTTTGAGCTTGGTTGATGGAAGAGCAACAGAGCTTTCACATGGAGACACCTCTCAGAAGGAGGACAAACTCTGTTTGGAGGAAATTTCCACCTCTCTGCTGTGGCCAGTTCAGAAAAACCAAACATGATTTTTCTGGTTGTGATTTAAAATTCCTTGGGATGGGGGTGGCAGGGGACAGACGAGGGGCAGAGGCACAGGAGGGGCTGTGAGAAAAGCCAGGGACACATCACCCCTCAATGCCAAGGACAAGCCCTGGCACCACCAGCTTGGTCGTGCTCATCAACCATCACATCAACATTAATTTGGGCTGATCACAAGTTTTTTGTCAGTCCTTGACCTTGGCCATGCTCAAAATAAGGATTTCATGGTTATCTGATGCTTTTTTGGTGGCTGTGTTCACTGATTTCTCAGAGGAATGGACACATCCAGTTTGGATGGTGGCTTTCAGGACCAGACGTGGAATCCTTCGAGACCAGGCGAGCTCAGGTTGTGATTTATTTTTCTTTCCTGGGGTTTGTGACCGAATCAGACGGGAGAGAGGAAATGAAGGTTTGCTCTTTCTAAAGATTTATTTCGTTACATCTGCAACAAGTCAAGAGGAGAACGGGGTAGAAAGGCTTTTGGTTTTGGGCCTGGAACAAAGCTCAGGACTTGAGATAAACAAATGGGGGGAAGGAATTATCAAAGAGAGAGCTGGCCACAGACTTTGTTATGAGTTTTTTGTAACAAGCTGAGAAACTCTGGGAACTTAAACCAAACTGAAAGTGCACAGGGGCAAAAGGAGAAGCAGATGATTGAGGTACCTCGAGGAAGAAAACGGGAATACTTGACATGGAAAACATCCCAGACTTTGGTTTAGAGGACCCAGCAGCTTCTCAGGTGTGTGGTTGCCCTCTCATTGATTTGATAGCCATGGGCAAGCTCTGTTGGCTCATCCATGAGTGAAGTGGTGATGTTTTTTTAGTTTTTATATCTCTGAGACAAAGCACAGGCACTGCTGTGGGCAGGGATTGTGACCCCGTGAGCTTCACCTGCCAGGTGTGATGTGTGGCTGTATTCAGAGCCAGGAGCTGCATCCACACACAAGATTTTTCTCAGAGTTGGCTGCAAAAATACCCAGTAATTTTGATTTCTTATTTTAAATTGCAAGTAATTAAAAAAAATATTGCAGAAAAACATTGTCACCCTGTCCAAGTTTCCACTTCGGTAAGTAGGTGTTTGTAACTCCTACCTGGGGTTCAGGAGGGTGTGGGAGCTGAATTACTCCGTGTAGGTCAGTGGAGGTGGCGAAAAACAACAAAAGTTCTGAGAGAGACAGCGTTTGTTAAAAGAAAAAAAAATTATTTCTCTGTAGGGAAGAAAAAAAGGGGAAAAAATGTTTTAAGTTTCATTTCCACGGTGTTAAATTAACAACAGCAAAAGCCAGCCAAAGGAATAAAATGCATGTTAAGGAAATTTAAAAGAGTTACTCTGAAATGAATGCCAGCTTGCTTTGCTGAGCTCCTGAGTCACCAAAATCCCACAGAGCGCCTCCTAAAAAACTTAGACTCTCCACAGATCCTGAGGATGACTGTGTCTGTCTCCCTTAGGAATGTGGTGCCCTGGGCTCTGGGAAGGAGAGATAACCCCTCCAGAAGGTCCCACCACAGGTCTGCCAACACTTCCCCGTTACCTGTGCTGAGTGCTTTTTATCTCCCTGATACTCTATCAGCCTGGCTGGGGCAAGGCTCCCAGATAATCAAGTGGTTCAATTAGCAGTAATTAGCACAGTGAGAAACCTGCTGTGGGTTGGGATGGAGCAGGTCCGTGTCTCCTGGTCCCTCCAGAGGAGCTGTGGGGTTGGGTGGCCATTGGCCTGGTAGCCACGATGGGTTTTGTGCTGTTGGTTCCCTTTTCCTCTTGGGCTTGATGGGGCTGGGTTTAGGGGCAAAGCCCAGAAATGGGAAAATGGTGGAGATGATTCCATGTGGGCAGGGAGAGGGCATGGGAGGCTCCCACCTGCACACGGGTGCATTGCAGAGCCATCGGGCTTCCCAAAACTGGTCTTGCAAGGGATGGTCCCTGGCCATAAAGCGCCTTGGTAGGGGCTGCAGCTCCTCACTGGGATGGGGATTTCCCAGTTTGATGGGGAATTTGGAGAACTGGGAGATGTGAGTTACTCTGTTCCAGAGATAACAACAAACCCCTTGAGATGCCCCAGACATCAGCACATCCTACAGGAGAAGAGGGAAAACCTCAGTTCGAGAGGTTCAGGATATTTCCTGCACACCAGACTGCTTTGTGTGGCTCCACTCTCACTTTCCCCAATTTTTTGCTTCGGATTTGGTTTTTCCTGCACTTTCTAAGCACTCACCCTCGAGGTGAGGGTTGTCCTGTCTCCAGCCCCGGGGATGTCCCCGCTCCTCCTGCAGGCACACAGTTAAACCCCCTGTGCACAACATCTCCGAATGAAGGGTTGGCTGTGACAATCCTCGGTGCTGCTGGCCAGAAACCTGTAAAGCAGAAGGGAAATGGTTTTGGTGGCAGAACTACAAATGCTCCATAAAGCACAGCTTGTTTCGGGGCTTTTTTATGTGGTTCTGTGCTGACTTTTGGTCCCCTAATTCACAGCAGAAGCGGAGCAGAGCGCAGTAGAGATTGAGCATGAATCCCCTGCGCCGGGTTAATGGGAACAATTACAGAGGTTTCTTCTTTTTCTGCTGCCAAGCTGTGATAGGAAATCATTCTCCGGGTTCCTGTTTCCATGGGAACAATTAGTTTCATGCCGTTTTGGTCTTACACATCAATGAAGTGATTAACTTAATGAAGGCCAACACTTCATAAACGTATTGTCTCACGCAATAATCAAGTAGCTACCAAGTGCCACAGCTAAATGCACTCAAAACACAATGAAACCAACCCCACAAAACCCTCCAGAGCGTGTGAATATTTATTGATCTGACACAGCACATCACCCGTGAGCCAAAAATACCGAAAATTCCAACCGTGGGTGTTTAGGTGTTAGCGGCTTTTGAGCCAAGCCGCGCTTTCTCAAAGGGTCTGGTCACCTTGAGCCACCTCCAGGAGGGGCTTTGGGGACCTGTTGGGTGATGCTGATGGGTTTCAGCTGCCCACAGCTGCCCGGCAGCCACCAGCCCATCCTGCAGGCCAAGGGCAGCCAAGGGCAGGGGACGTGCAGGACCTCGCAGCCCCACGGTGCCTGAGCTCCCAGGGCTGTGCCTGCTCCCCGGCCTTCCTCCAAGGACTCCACATATTTTCTCCTTCAAACAAAATATACAAAGAGTCCACACGGCACGGAGTGGAATTCAGGGCTCTGCCCGCTCCCTCTCCGCCACATCTGGGAGCCTTTCCCTCGCAGAGCTGAGCAGCTGCACGGGAGGGAGGGAGGGAAGGAGGGAGACTCCAGTGCTCTGCCGTGGAGCAAAGAGAGGGCTGAAATGGGAATTGAATCCAGGGATGCTGCTGTGGATGGCTCAAGTGGGATGGGACAGGAGGGCAGGGAGGGGCAGCTGGGCTGGGTGCTGGGCAAGAGTGACTTCCTGGCCTTTGCTTCTGAAAATGAGCCACTCAAAAGGCTCAGGAGGAGTTGGAGTAACTCATTTTAATGAGTTTTTAAGGAAGAATTCACTGTGCAACCCTAGATATAAGATCCTGAATTCTTACTTCACTGGGCAGTGGATCAGATCCTTTGTTGATTCCAGCCCCGGAGAAAAGGAAATTATATTTTTCCCCTGCGTTCAAGAAGGATTTATAGACAAAAAGAAATAATAACCTGGTTTCAGTTTAGCAACTTGAGAAAAACAGAATTTTGCTTGGAGCATTCCCTTTTCCCCCTTTTCATTCTCTTGATTGAAATATGTCCTGGGTATGGTGTCATACAGTCTCTCCCTGTTCCTGATGGACAGTCAGACCACACTCAGTGACCCCTGGCACAGCTATTTCTTGGATGAAGCCCCTTATTTGGCCCTTCCAGCCAAATACAACAGAGATTTCACAGAGAAACTTCACATGAAATAATTTTTTGACCTGATCCTAAAGAATAAGATTTCCACACGGGAGGGAATGGTTCCTTGACGGGTACAGGGTGGACCCTTGCTGTCCACTGCAGGGGGAATTTCTGTCATCCTTTCTGCTGGCAGAAAGCTGGCAGGTGCTGAATCACCTCAACACGACACGAAATGTTCTGTGATGGATGAGGGAAATACACAGAGCTGTTTCTCCATCCATTTACTTCCATCTGACAGAGCTGTCTCTCCCCTTCTCCCACGTGCCACGCTGCCATCTGACTTTCCTGCTTATTTTTCCTTCCCTCTGGCTACACCACGAGCCAAAAGCAGCCTCGATGTCCAGGGAAGGAACCAGGGATAAGATGATGCCTAACAGAGCTGGCTGCCACATCCAGCCCTTCCTTGATCCACTTGGATTCAGAGGAGAAGCCAAGGAAAAGGGTTCAGAGCATGTGTGGGCCACCCTCATCCAGGACACTTGGAAGCTGCAGCTGTGTCCATACCTGATGCAGATTCCCAGCAAATCTGGACAGGAGAAGAGGCTCCAGTCTCCACTCCATGGCCAGTGTAAACATCCCCATGAAATCCCCGTGCAGAGCCAGCCTTGAATCTCTCCCTGCTATTCCCCACTCCCCTTTTACCACCCAACATCCTGACCTTGCAAAAATATGGCTCTGGAGGGTCAGAGTGTGGGCCTGGAGCAGATGCTGATTCCTGGGATCAGGGCTGGGTGGCCCAAGGGCTGGACAGGGCAACATTCCTGATCAGGGGCTCTGGTTGAGATAAGGCAGCCCCACACCGTGATTTACTCCAAGGAAGAGGAGTTGAGTCCTGCATGTTCCCTGGCAGATGAGGAAGGGAAAATCCTGCAGGATAAACCCCTTTCAATCTGTCAGTAATGGTTTGCTTCAGAAAAAACCTCTAATTTTGCACAGCTGAAAGCACCAGGTTGGGCTGGACCACAGGCCAAGGCCCAAACCCTCCAAGCCCAAATGCACTGGGATGCACTCAGGATGTGCTGAGCTCATTTATTCCTGCTTTGCTTAACCCTGGTCCAAATCCTCGTGGGTTTGCAACCTTCTCCTGGTTGGATTTCAGTAGCAAAGGTGAGACATAGAGCAGCAGCGCTTCCAGGTGAGAAAAACCCATGTGAGATGCTTAAATTTCAGGGCATGGTGGGGTCAGAGCTAAAAAAAAAGATTGATCTCCCTCACCTGGCAGGAAAAGAGAGGATTCTCAACCCAGAGGTCCAGCATATGGAAAGACAACACAAAGCTGAATTCCTTCTCCAGTGGGGATTTCATTGATCAGTTTGGTGGGAGGATCATTGAGTATGTCCCCACCAGCACATCCTGCTTTTTCCTTCACCTAATCCCTCACATTCCCACCACGCTACAGGCACTGGGAAAGGGGACACAGCCCTATCCATGTGCAATCCTTCTGGCCAGCATCCATGGAAGGAAACCTGCAGGAAAACTCTTCCAGCCCCATGCACATCCCCTTTGGAGCCCAAACATAACCCCGAGGCTCACAGCTGAGGACACCTGAAGATATCAATGCATGGCCACCATGAAACCTTCAGATCTTCCCACACCCACAGGGCTGGTCCCAGCTACCAACCAGACACGTTGCAGATGGAACTGGTTCTTTGTGCATCCCATCTGGATGGCTCCAGATCCTTGCCTGGGAATGCGTTTCCAGGATTTTTGGGATGTTGCCGAGAGTTGCCAACACTAGGAACTGTTGTAAAATATGTTCAAGGCGAGAGGAGTCTAGATTAGTTTGAGTTAGGGCTCCACATTTTAGGTCATGCTGAGAATGTGACATCAAACACAGGATTGAATTATTTTAATTCGTACAAGCATTTCATGGAGCACAACAGATGACTTTGGAATTTGAGCTTTCACTCCTTTTTTTCTCATACATTTTATTATGCAATTTCTTCCCCCCCCAAAGAGCACCAAGTTCTCCTCCCAGTTTGTGAACCAAAGCAGAAGAGGTCACTCTGATAATCTGGTCCTCAGCCTTCGAGGGTTCCTATCATCTCTTCCAATGATCTCAATCCCTTCTCAGGGAGGTCACTGGAATGAGTCAGGTAACAAATAGAAAACACACATCTTATGCAACAGCCTGAAATGCAGGAATCTCCCCTTGGAAAAACAATAGGGCCATTGTATTCCCCATCGGAGCAGTTGGGAAACTGCTCCTGCAGGGCTGTGATGAATTAAAGGCTTTTCTGCAGCTGATGCAGTTGCTGTTTGCTGCTAAGAAAAGCTGTCCGGGTGTCTGCAGCACGTTAACTCCGTGAGTTCGTGTTGCCATCATCACCAGAACTTGCAAAATAATGCAGGGGAAGGAGATGACCAGAGCTGAGTGACTCAACTCCATGCTGATCTCTCCCGTTTCATGGGATAGTGTTCCTCAATTACAGGGTGGAAGGAATTACAGCCAAAACAGCTTCTGCTCTGGTAGCAGAGCCTTCCAACCTGGCTGGATGGACACAAGGGTGCTGGCAGCTCCTCTGCTGCCGGGGCTGTCCATAGTCCTGGTTGTTGGACCCTGTCCTTGGAGGTTTGCAAGGCTCAGCTGAACAAAGCCATGGCTGACCCTGTCTAGAGCTGCTGATGGACCTGCCCTGAGAAGAAAGTTGGGCTGGAGCCCTCTGAGGTCCCTCTGGATCAAGCAGAGACCTCCTGAGTAGGTTACAGGAGGGGGTACCAAGGCAGCAGAGCCTTCCCTTGACGATATTCCCATTTCCAGTCCACCAGCCTGGTTTTTATTGGATGTACCCTCCTCTTTTGGCTGGAAGAGGCCACCTGGCAGCAGCTATGGGACATTTCCAGTGGGCTCTGAAAAGCTGGAGCTGTTTGAGCACCAGCAATGGCTCAAACTGCTCTGCCAGCACTTCTGCTGTGCCTCCAGCAGCAGTTCGGGCTCACTGGGAGACAGAAGAGCTCAAATCCCGGCGCTGGAAGTGGGGAAGCGAAATGCCAAGAACAATAAGCAGAACAATGTCATGAATTTCCTCCTCTGCAGCGCTGAAGGAGAGTGACAGGGAATATTTTGATGGGCCTGAACAGTTCCGAGCATTGGTTTCACTTAAGAAATTCCGAGTGGTTGTGTTTTGTTTTCCCGTGTTAGCAATGGTCGGAATCGCTGTCAGGGGCACGAATCCTTGGAGTGGATCCTGGGCTCCCGTCTTGCTGCTCCACGGGCTCCAAACCAGTGAAGCAGCTGGGAAAAGGGAGCTGAAACCCGGGGAACTGGCTCTGTCCTGCATCCCTTCTCCCAGAGCACACACATCCCACGTGTCACGTGGAAACTGGATGCACCTGCTGGAGGAGCTGTGTGGGGGCAGACATTATCCACCAGTTATAAATCCTGGGGCTATCAACAGCCTTCAGTAAACATTTGGACAATCCTTCCTACCTCTCGCTCGTCCAAATATTTGCATCACACGGGGCTGCTGCCCGTTTCCTGACACGCTGCATAGCTAAGAATATCCTTGCATCCTAGGTCGGTCCCAGCTCGCTGTGATGGATGGACTTATTGGATGAAATAAATGGCTTGGGGAGAAAGAAAGGGGAAAAGAATCTGTCTCCTGATAATAAATCCGGGTCAGGATGGAGTGAAAGAGCTTTCAGTGGGGAATGGTGTTTTTAGGAGCTTTTAGGATCTGATCTGGAGCACTCAAGGTTTAACAATGAAGAGCCCTGAGCTCTTTTAGCAGACTCGGACCATTTTGGCTCTTGGAGGAATGGTTGAAGATGCTCCTGAAAGCTCTTCCTTCCTGCTGGGTTGGAAATGGCCCCAGCCAGCTTTGGATGTAAAATAGGAACCTGCTGCATGGAGCCAGGTTTGGTGGCTCTTCCTCCAGGGCACAGCCTCTTCCAGGTGAATCACAGTAGGAATCACCAATTTGTAACCTGTGTGCAAAACATTTCATGCGGCAGAGTTGCCAAACAGAAATAAATCAGGTTTTTTTCTCTTAATGCAGAGAGAGGAAAAACAACTTGGACTCTCCTTTAGCAGCTAAAAGGGTTTAGCAGTTAATTGAGTTTAGCAATTAAGAGTTCTAAACACGAAATCTGTGTTTTGTGATTTAAGACTGCTGTACTAAATAACGACTTTAGGAAGATTAAGCCTCACAACACAATAATTTTAGTCTTTTGCTAAAGAATTGACGTGGCTGGGACTTTATGGCTGAAAACACACCATAATAAGCCAGTGGATTTTCTGATAGAGTAGTAAAGAAAATAATCAACCCTCAGCTTAACTGCAGGGTAAACAGCAGCCTGGGCTGGTGGAAGGTGTTGGAACCCATGGCAGGGAGCTGGAACAAGATGAGCTTTAAGATCCCTTCCAACTCAAACCATTCCAAGAGTTTATGATAAAACTGCTCAGGGCTTAAAGTGGCTTTTCCACTGCAGCTTCAGCTTGGACTTTTTGTTTTAACCTTCTCCCCTGCCCATAAAACCACCAAACCCACCACAAATAAGAGCAGTGAGAGAGTTGTGCCATAAATGAGGTTTCTAATCACGATATGGGACAAATCCTGCGCAGGGTTTGCTCACCCCCAAGGTAATTCCCCTCTGCCACCCCCCAGCGCCTCCAGCATCTCCCCTTTCTCCCCACCCCGCTCATCACTTAATTCTGGGAAGCCCCAAAACTCCGACCCCTCTTTTGGACAGACTAAACAACATCTGCAAAGCCGCCTGTCTCCCCTGCAGCCCTCCCGGGGGAGCAGAGCCGCTCCCAGATGGCCGGGAGAGAGCCGGTGTCACCGGGGAGGGCGAGCGGCGCTCCCGGGGGGTGCCGGCGAGCGGGGATGTGGCGGAAGCATAAAGCACCTGTTGGGAGGCTATTTAGGGATTAGCCGAGTGCTGACAGACAAATTGGCAAGATTAATAAGAGCAATCAAGGCTGTGTGGGCTCGAGTTGTGAGCTGACATTAATGTGACATCACTTTCATCTGCTCTTGCCTCGCCCCGCGCGGCATCGTTTGGGCTCCCAGAGAGCAGCGCCGTCGGATGCGGGGGTGACAGCCCGGGGGTGTCCCTGAGGCTGTCCCTGAGTGTGTGGCAGGGCAGGGGACAGCCCTGAGTGTCCCGGTCCCCACGCAGGGGCTGCTCAAGGGGACCTACAAGGCAGGAGCAGCGTTTTTGGGAGACCTCCGGTGTCCCCTGGCCCCTGTGTAGGGCCTATCTGGATCTCACAGCACGGGGTCACTTTTGGGGACATTGGCTTCAAAGCCGCCTGCTCTGCTGGGTTTGGGGTTTTTTTCTGTGCCTCCTACAGAATGGTTTAATGTCACCGAGAAAATACAATGCTCGTCCTCTCAAAAAAAAAAGAAAAAAAAAAAAAAAGGAAAGAGGGGAAGAAAAGCATCAGGGAATAAAGGCTAATTCCAGGTGCGAGGAGAGAACAAAGAAACTCCTCTGCTGTCGCTCTAAGCCCCACACTTCCAGTCTTCGCTGTCTCGGGGAGATGGCTTGACACCCTAAAGATATTTTAAGGCAGAAAAAGCTGGTTTTAGAGCACTCATCTGCCTCCAAAACCCAGGGGAAATTCTCCCCTGTATCTCTACTGCAGCGCAGCCTTTGCACGGGGAAAAAATCGTGTAGGGTTTTTTCATTTTCCCTTTTCCCCCTTTGTTTTCTTGAACACCTTCCGTGCTAAAATCTCCCTCGCCCCGCATTCTGTTCGGATCCCTTCCCAATGATTTTCTTTGTGCTTCCCTCAATGAGGGATCCTAACAGGAGTAAAACATCCGAATGTCCAAATCCTCCAGGTCTGCAGGGCTCTGCCGCACGGGCTCCTCCGCCGAGAGCTTTTGCCCACAAAAGGAAAGTGTTGGAAAGGAGCGAGATGCCAAAGGCTGAGCGCACGTTCGCTCCCGGAGGGAAAAAAAAATCCTCTCCTTGGGACCTAAAGCGGGTCCCTCCGTGCTGGGAATTTATCGAGTGTGAGGAGGAAAATCTGTAAAAATCGGATTTTTAGTTATCAGTTGTTCAAACTTTCTTATGCAGATGGGGATAGAAGCAGCTGGGGGGGGGTCCATAATAATTTTGGAGAGAGGTTTTATGAAGGAAGCAAGAAAGAGATTGATCCCAAAACCAGACTCTGAAAACAAAGCCACAGGATGATGATTGCTGCTCCAATCCCCCCAAATTTAGAACTCTCTATACTTAAATTTTAATGTAAATGATCAATTTATGTTTTCTCAGTTGCATTTAAAAGGACCGGAGTTATTTTATAGATACACGAAAATATATATCCCATCCAGAATGGGTAAATTAACGGGGTTTTGGGTGTGAATTTCAGGTTCTTCCGATCTCCACCCGGCAAAGACAAACCCCTGAGCACAATGTCCCAGCAGCCGGGATTTTGGGGGACAAAATTCCATTTGCTACTGGGACCCCTTTGGCGGGGTCGAGGTGGATTCAGGGAGGGCGAGATGAACCCCTCTTTTCCCTGCCCTCTTCCAGAATCCCACGAGTCGTTTTTGTTGGATTTATGGCAAAATTTTGGGGATTTTTCCCTGCAACCCTTCTCCACCCCCACCTTCTACACCGGCAAACCACACGGAAGGGGCAGCCCCAGAGATCCCTAATTTGTTGCCGCTAAAAATAATAATTTCACATCATTTTTTTTTTAAATCAGATTTGCTGCCCCAAAAGCGATTAGGTTGAAAGTACACAGCTCAGACCAATCCGGCGGCAACAGCGCGGGCATTCAGTGGTCTGTTTGTAATCTCAGCCTTTTTCATTAACATAAACACGACTTCAACCCAAATATACACGGCCACCTACGGAGCGAGCGCGGAGCCGGGCGCGCCTCTCTCCCCGCGGGGGTTAAGCCGGGCTTAGCGGCCGCGCAGCCCCGCGTGGAAAACCCGCGGGGGAATCGCTGCCGAGCCTCTGCTCTCGCTCGTGTTCCTGCCCCGGGGAAAGAGCAGGGAAAGAAGGAATCTCCCCCCTGCCCAGAGCCCATCCCGGAGTGATTTCCCTTCATCCTCCGCTCCGCGGGGCCCCGCGCACGGAGAACGGGGCAGCGGCCGGGCCCCACCGGAGCGTTCTGCCCGCGGGAGCCTTTCCCTCGCTCTCACCCCCGTTTTCCAGGCGAAAAATTATATTGTCTAAGTCGTATTAATGGTTTCGCAGGGAAATAATTCCCCTTCGCGTACTTGCTGTGATGCTTTCTTTGGGGTTTTTGCTTTTGGGTTTTCTCTCTCATTCTGCCCTTTTTCTGTCTTTTTCGCACTTTTTTCTTTTTGTCTTTTCTCTTGTTCTTTCAATCGTTTTCTTTAAATATTTTTTTCTTTTATTTTTCCTTCCTTTCATATTTTCTTTCATATTTTCTTCCATATTTTCTTTCATATTTTCTTTCATATTTTCTTCCATATTTTCTTTCATATTTTCTTTCATATTT